>PNEQ01003408.1:89721-112846 GCA_003012365.1 Medauroidea extradentata
AGTAATAATAATAAAACAACAAAAATACAGATAAAAAGAGCAGAAAAACTAACATGCAAAAGAGGAAAAGTGGCCTTCACAACAGAAAAAAGTGCAGGTTGTGAAGAGAGCAGTTTAATATCATACTCAGAACATTTTCCCTGACTTTCTGCTCTCTTAGGGTAATTTTCCCTGACTCACAGGGTTTCAAAACATGTTTTCCTGACTTTCCCTGACCAAATTAATTTTCCCTGACTTTCACTGACTTTCCCTGACTTTCCAGGTCTGTGGGAACCCTGCGTGGGTACCTTAGCTAGTTAACCGTGCTACTGAGCAAAGCGAAACGACTAGTGAAATGCCTAGCGCAGCCTAGCAGACCGGCTGACGCCGCGCCGCGCCAGCTGCGTGATTGGGAGAAGTGACGTCATCACTGAGACCCACGGGAATTTCAATTGCAGATTACGAGCGTTCTATCCATCGTACACGCCTGCGGTTTTGACTGAGATTATTTGTTTCGCCTCAGCTATGTAGATTTACTCTTATCTGAAAACGCATTTTTTAAGTTCACAGGGCCTTTAAGATCACAGTCACTAATATAACTGTAGTGAACTTACGACACTGTCTAAAAAATAAACTTGTTTTCTATAGTTGTCATTAGTACACAGCTTAGTTATGATATAAAAATACAAAACACTCTTTTGAAAATTTTGTCGACATTCTGGCATGAGGAAAATGTGATATATAGAGGAAATGCAAACATTATGATTTATGTTAAAATGTTGAGGACAAAGAAAAAGTGATGTTACATCCAGGAATGTTATAACAGGGTTCTATTGTATACTAATTAGTTACAACTATATCTGTAGAATACACTGCCTTGAAATACTCTTATATGCCAATAACATCAGACATGTACCTTTTTGTAATGAAATGTAATGTATTTTTAATTAATGCTCACTGTTCAAGAGTCATGTGTACGGAACCTTGTTTTTCGCGGAAATAATTTTGTCCCACTTTGTTTCGTTGCCTTACGTGCACATATGCAGTTCTGCTTCGTGGTCAGTGATTGGATGTTTTATCTATCATGAGCTTCGGGAATCTACCGGCAAATCACAGACGTATGGTGTTGCAGGAAAGTTTTTGTAATTGGCTCAGTCAAGTGACATACGGATCTTCACATAGACACGCTGCCAATAACCATGAAGCAGACTGCAGACATAAGGGCACTGAAACAAATTGAGGCAAAATTCTTTTTCGAAAAACAGAGGTCCCTAGTCATCAGGTATTAAAAAAAGTGATGACCTAATCTGTTGTACCATATAAGAAACTTCATAATTTCAATTAAATTCATATAATAGTGTTGGGACATATGTATATAATCTATGCGTCAATAATAACGGAAAATCAGCTGTTTACCTGAACCAGAACACGATGGATCGACGAGTATGTACTGGACATCGGGACATGACTCTGCATCGACTTGCAGAGCATCAGCATACAGAGTTCTCACGCACGTTGCAGCGTACTGTTCGACTACTTCGCAGAGTGTCTGGTAGCGTTGCATATTCTTCTCCACAGCGTACACTGTGCTACACACACCAAGCCAACATCACGCTACAAGTATGCACGCTAACATGACACTTAGTACATTCAGGACTCTATTGTAAACGTCTTCTTTATTATCAACCCTATTTAAACATTGTTATCATAATGTGTATGTGATGGGCATGTCCAGCTAAAGGTCTTTGGTCGTGGAGGGGAACATGCCTTACGAAGAAGTAAATATAGCCACATCTCACAGCAAATAGATGAGGCACTTCCCAGGAAATTTCAGATTTTAAAGTGCATAAAAAAGTTTTTGAGTGAGAAAACTTTAAGAAATACTAATATTTTAAAGGCTAAATTATACTTTTAAAAGGTAAAACCTGTGAGCTGATATACAAAACATTAGGTAAATTACTATACTGTGACGTGCACTGGCACGTAGCACTTACTTGGCCTCTTATCATACAGTAATTTCAAATTTTTTTTGTCTTATTTAATAAGCTCTGAGCTAGCCTGTGCTAGGATGGATTTATCTGGCTGGCAGGTCAGAGTTCACTCGCTTGGAGGCACGTATTGGGACGTCCTGGAATGCGATGAGCTCTGCCGGGCGTTTCTCGATCGACGTGGGTGGTAGTGTCGGGCGCAAAACTCCGTGAAGGTGGTGATCCGCGACAGATTGATGATGCTGCACATCCCCATTTAATAAACTTAAGGAATATTTAGCTGGTATAATGGAATAAAATGCTTTGTAAATTTATCAGTAACTATGTTACATAGTTTGCTTCCTTAGAAAACGTCAATTAACCAGCTTTTAAGCAAGTTGGATCCTGATGTATCCCTCCATAGCTCGGCCGAGTAAGTCCGGGTGTCCGCCCAGGAAGTTTAGTTGTGATTCATCGGAGCTCGTGATCGGTCGCTGGGAGATGGCCGGCTAAGTTTTTCTGTTCAAGTGTGTAAACGTCAGTTGTGATCCATCGGAGCTTGTGACTGGTCGCCGGGAGATGGCCAGCGAGTGTTTATTAGTTGGGGCGTCATGGCGGCAGGAAGAGGACGTGTCAGATGTGGTAGAGGGGCTGTGAAGCCTAGGGGACGGATTCGTTAGAAGAGATCAGTCCAGTCTTTTTTTTTGTCTCTTTTTTTGGCATACTGCCTTTTTATTTTATAGTAATGTAACCAGAAGTAGGTATTGATAACCGCATAGTCAGAACTAAGGTAGATAAAGTGCCGGACCAAGTACCACTACGGAGGCAAGCGGCAAGTCGTGATCCGTGGATAGAAAAATTCACCTAAAGTAACCCTGGGCGAGCACTCACAATGTGAATTGCCTTTGTCTGTTAAATTGCGTCAAAAGAAAGGTTAAATAAAGGAGAAAAAAAATCTGATATGATTTTTCTTATTATCTTTTTTTTTATCTGTTTCTGACTAACCTCACTGCTATCAGGGCTTCAGTATTATAGGCACCGCCTCTGCATCAGCTCGCTTGTTTTTGTCATTTTTTTTTGCCTGCTAACTACTTGCAATAGCAACGGAAGAGAGTTACGTCCCTGAATAAACAACAACACGCAGCAGCTGCAGACGACCCTTTAACTACGACTACTACTAATAGAGGGAGGAGGTCGCAGAAGAGCAGCACCACCACATTACGCTTCTGCTCCCAAAAGTCTTTATAATTGTGTTGGCTCTTGAAACAAATATTACATTAAATTCAATGAATAACAAACTAAATACTAACACAAAAACATTTGTTACCTCTAGTTTATAGAATACTGGTGGCTTGTCTGAAGCGTTTGGTTGCATGAACATGAGACTACGGGCAAATTGCAACAGGACAAACCTGGTATAATAAACTCTCCTGTATCTGGCTAGTGATGGTCAGTTTGAACTACGCGAGATTACCATCTTGTGAGGGACGAAGTCGTCATTTACAATAGGGTTAGGATACTTGAAACCCACAGACAGAACAATGCCTCAATGTAACAAAGCCAGGAGTGTGAGTGAGACAGCGTACCCTTGGTTGTTCATGACGGCCGCTATGTGTGTTGTCTTCATGCCAGGGGCAGCACACATGTCCAATACCACGCTGCCTGGTTGTGGCTTCAGTAGGTGAACTGGCAACAAGCTGGCCTGTACAAAACATCACTGCTACACAATATACTTACACTAAAGTCAAACCTCATTATACAGTAACAAAAACTGAAGGGGCCTAAATTTCAGGAGTTTGTAATAATAAGGTTTGCATTAACTGGTGTTTGCAAAAATTTGAAAAGTTCTGTTAACATATTTTAACAATTTTTAGTCCCAAAATACCAACTTTCTTACCACTACCATTACTTGTTTCAACCACTGAATTTGAAATTACATTGTTTTATGTACAGTATTAGGAAACTCATTATTGAGCATTAAAGTTTATATTTAATTTCTCATCTTATTCCAAAGAGACAGAACATCACTTAGTATTTATGAAAACTTTGTATTAACAGGGTTTTTTATTAA
Source organism: Medauroidea extradentata (assembly GCA_003012365.1). Taxonomy (NCBI): domain Eukaryota; kingdom Metazoa; phylum Arthropoda; class Insecta; order Phasmatodea; family Phasmatidae; genus Medauroidea; species Medauroidea extradentata. The sequence goes on from PNEQ01003408.1 coordinate 93,739, forward strand.
TGAGGTTTTGCTAGTTAAAAAACATCACATCATCAATATGGGTAAGAGTTTACGGTTTCATTTTCATGGTTATCTAATTTAAAAATCTGGGTAACATTTTACTATTTTGATAATGGCATGAAAAGTTCACAGAACAGCATAATTTATCCAAACAAATATCCATTAAAAATTGTGATATGTAACTTAAGAAAACTATACCGAACAATGGCCACTGATTAGATAACTGTCTTTTGAAATGTGAAACACCTTATCTCTTTACTACGTGCAGTTGGACAACACTGATTCTTGCAATGTGACTAATTTAGAGCTGTTTTACCTTAACTTCATCTTTCTAAGATCCTGACAACAACAATAAGCGAATACTCACTGTACAACTGTACAGTCAATTTTTTTTAAATTGAAGGACTACGAGGAATTCTTAGCATACTAGTAGTATTTCATTCAGTGTACAAATGTGTTTGCCACATATGTGTGGCTCCCATATTATAATATTTTGCTTGATTCCTGGCAATTTTTTTCCACTGGAGACTTCTTTTGTGCACATACGTATATCAATATTCATGGAACTATTGCAACAATAATATGTTAAGAAATAACAAATTAATAGTGGATAACTAACTACCAAGATGACAAACAAAAAATGTATAAATATAATAAATAAAGATAAATAAAAACCAATAGAATATTTATAAATAAAAATAATTATGTACACTACTAGACACACTGTATTTTAAAATGAACTACTAATGAATGAAAAGATGCCAGCTATACTAGTTTCTTACAGTTTCCCAATTATTATTTAAACTTTTGACTAAAACTTATTCCTAATTACTGACTTATAGAAATGTTGAATGATAATAGTACTATACAGTATTAATAATATTCTTTGAACAATTATTTAAACATTATATTTAAAATTTCATTAAGTGTCGTATCTTCCCTGAGATACCTTGAGCTGGTCAGCTCACCCCCATGTGCCCTAAAGGATTGTTTAGAGTAAGAGACTGTGATTTTCCTGGACAGACTTTGTACCGGCTTATGACTGAATAGTGCGCCGTGTGTAAGCCCGCCAATGAAATCGTTATCCCCTCCCGCATAGACTCTGATGCGCTTGCCGCAGCTTCGTGAATGTTCGGCCAGTTTCGGCTGTCTTCGTGCTTCCCTCCCCCCTTTCCCTTTCTCTCCCGAGCCTAGGCGTGCCTTCCTGAGCGGTTTCGGGTCACTCTTCCTCCGTCCTGCTAGCGAGTGAGTTTACCGAGATCTTCGTAGCCGTCGCGGCACCATGCTTCCATTTATTAGTTTCTGCTAAGTCTTATTAATTTTGGAACCTTTTTTTTCTTAGAGTTTGTTTCTTAACCTTCACTAATTCTTTGCGCCGTTAGGCGATGCGGTGCCGTCTCGGTCACGAGGGGATCGGAATCCCCGTTTATTTATATTTATTATTTGGGTGTAATGTTTCAATTTGACTTGTAATCAGACATACGACATTTTGTGATAAGCCTGAGGGCTTTTGTTCAGTACCTTGTAAACCATGTGGATATTAAAAGTGAGTTTGTTAACATTTAAATTTTGTTTATGTTATGGTAGTAGATAATCCAGTGTCCCGTTAGCGAGTAAGTGCGTCACCTAATGAAGTGAGTGTAGAGGTGTGGGTAGGAAACTTGTGCCTAGCACAGAGCGTTGCTCTTGTGCTAGAGTTGTAGGGATTTGTGAAATTGTTCCCACGAGATTCTGGCACAATTTTCTGCGCCACTCTGCTGAAAGGCGAGTTGCGTTTTTTCTAATTTAGTACTTCTTAAGGAGACGTTCTTGGGGACATACGGGATACTTCGTCGAGGCTTAGTGTCTTATTTTGCGTTGTGGCGGTGTCCAGTGAGTTGGGGAACATCGCTGTTATATCATCATGTCGAGTGTGCCGGATTTTGTTTTGCAGTATGGCTATTTAGAGTTGTGTGAATATTTGACTAGTGCGGGCGTAACTTTCGAACGTAGCGAAGATGTTACGTCACTACGCTTACGCGCTATGTCGTATATTAATTCACTACGGGCCATTAATAACACTGGAATGGGAGGTTTTGAGCCTGTGTCGGCCCGTCAGACAGTGCTGATGGACAGGGTAAAGGCAATACCCACTTTGACGGCAGTTGATCCTGATGCAATAGTTAAATTTCTAATTGCAGTGGAGTGTGTGTATTATGGTATGCAATGTGAACTTCAAGAAAGTTTTTTCTTGACTTGTTTGTCGGGTCACGTCGGTGATGCGGTGAGCGCGATGTTGACTCGCGACGTTGGCGCTATAGACAGTTATGAGGCTTACAAGGTGTCATTGTTAGCGTGTATTGGTGGGTTGTCGGCTCGCACAGCGGTTAAGAAGTGGTATGTAGACCGATACTAGCGGCCGGAAGAGTCGACGAGTAGCTACGTTTGTGACGTACTGAATTGCGCGTGTGCGATCAATTTGACTAGGACAGATAGTAAGATCATACAGGGTATTATTGATCGCATGTTACCGAGTGCATAGATCTGTAAGACCTTTGCCCGTGAGCGTGCAAGATTTGCGGCAATTAGCGATAGATATTGATCGCAAGTTGTCCTTGGATGCGGACTACTATCGGAATGTTCCGGTAGGGAGGCTAAATCAGGAGGGTGTTATGGGCAACTCAAGCGTGCAGTCGGGTGACGACAGAATGCGCACGAGTGCATCAACACGGGGTTTTAATCAGGTTTCGAATGGTGTTAGGCAGGCTACTGCTCCGCGTACCTCCTCTAGGATGGGTCTAGACTGCGTTACGCTGCGATGCGCGAACTGTAATCAACGCGGGCACATAGCTCGTGCACGTACACTCCCGGTCACTGAACATGAGCGCCGAGCGTGTTTTGGTTGCGGAAGAGAGGGACACATCCGGAAATATTGTGCGGGAAACTGAATACCGTCGCTTCTTTGCGCGTCAAGAGTAGGCGACGGGTGGATTCATTGGTGACGCACGTGGACAGTTTCGTTAGTACGTCGTTGTATGGTGTTGTAAGAGCGGGTTTGGTAGACTCCGGCGCCTCGCATAGTTTAGTGTGAGAGAAATTTTGGGAATTTTTGCTGAGTCGAGACTTGAATTTGTGGTCTCGTTGCGACAATTCGAGTGTATTGGAAATCAGTGTAGCAAATGGGCGAGTTGTTAAGTGCACACGATCTGTCATGCTGCACTTTAAGATTGATAGATTTTCTTGGACACGTCGGTTTTGGATAGTGCAAGATTTGATTGCTGATTTGGTTTTCGGTACTGATTTTTTGTTTCACACCCATGGTGGGGTAGATGTACATGGTCGATGCCTAAGATTTAAATTTGCTCTGACTGTCGTTTGTCCTTTGCATAACTCTCAGATCTCTTCCAGCGGACATTTAGGGTGCATGCATGGATTGCCTGGTTCAAATTTGAGCTGTAATAAGGGGGTGCAAGATCTCTTAAATAAATTTTCTGACGTTGTATCCACACGCATAGGAAAGTGTGACGTACTGCCACACAAGTTTGCCATGACTGATGAGGTACCAGTCCGAGTGCCTTTCTATTCCTATAGTCCGCACAAATTGGCGATCATGCGGCAAATTGTGGATAAGATGCTTCGTGAAGGAGTGATTTCACCTTCGATGTCAGATTATGCGAGTCCGGCATTTCTGGTGAAGAAGAAAGACGGAGGGTTAGTTTGGTGACGGATATGTCTAAAGTTAATCAAAAGATATTTTTAGATCCGTTTCCTGCCCCTACGGTGGATGCTGCTCTTCAGCATTTAGGGAAGTCTAAAGTGTATTCCATACTTGACCTCAACGCGAGTTTTCATCAGTGTCTCTTGCATCCAGATTTTCGGAAGTATACCGCATTTCGTACCCCTTGGGCGCAATATGAACTCATTCGCATACCTATGGGAGCGAAATTTGGAATGCAAGCTTTGTCCCGAGTTTTGGATTATGTATTGTCTGATTTGAAATTTAAATGTGTTTATAATTATCTGGATGATATTATTGTGTACAGCGCTGATGTAAATGAACACTTGGAGCATTTGCACCTGGTATTGACTCGGTTGCGTTCAGCCGGTCTTACCGTGAACCCGAGCAAGGTCACTTGGGCGGCTCCTTCTGTCAGGTTTTTAGGATATATAGTGTCCGAAGGCCGTTTAGTTATGGATCCCGAGAGAGTGCGTCCCGTGGTGGAATTTCCCCGTCCCAAGACTGTTCGTGGGGTCTCCAGATTTTTGGGGTTGTTGGGATATTATTCCAGGTTCATCCCGCATTTTTTGGAGACAGCTGCGCCTCTTAATCTGTTGAAGCGTAAAAATGTAGAGTTTGTGTGGGGCAACGAGCAGGAATGTAGCTTCCACAAACTGAAGGCCGCTTTGGCAAATGCCCCATCTCTATATATGGCTGATTTTGACCTACGCTTTGCGTTGCATGTTGACGCGTCCAGTGTGGCGCTCGGGGCAACGCTGAGTCAACTGAGGGATGGTAAGTTATGTCCTGTCGGTTTTGCTAGCAGAACATTGAGCGACGGAGAACGCCGCTTAAGTTCTTTCGAAAAGGAGGTGTTAGCCTGTGTGTGGGGAACCTCCAAATTTGAGTAGTTCTTAGGTGGGGTAGAATTCGACCTGTATACCGACAACCAGGCGGTTACTTGGCTGCTAGGGCATTCACATGACTTCGGCAAGCTGGACCGATGGGCATTTCGTTTGTCACGATTTCAGTTCGTGATGCATCATGTTCCGGGTTCCGATAATGCAGCTGCAGATGCATTGTCGAGAATGTTTGATCCCGTTGATTTTGAGGTCGGTTCGTCGGACGTCGTGTGCCCTGGTAGTCTGAGTGCCATGTATACCCTTAGCCCCTCCTTTTTCGAGAAACTTCAGGAGGCTCAGTTGAAAGATCCGGTCTGCCGTGATTTGGTGGCCACAGTATGGAAGGGTGATCCAGGGCCGTATATTGTCTCGGACGGTCTCCTAAGTTATGTTGGACGCCGTGGGGGAGCAAAGCGTTTGGTGGTGCACGAGCATTTTAGGGCAGAAGTACTAGCTTATTACCACTCTTCTCCTTTTGGTGGACATCTGGGTAGACAAGGAACGCTTAGAAAGTTGTGTGGGCGGTTTTATTGGCCCACGGTCAGTAAGGATGTGCGTCGCTATGTCCAGCAATGTGAGTTGTGTTTGCGTGTAAAGCCTGCGCAAAATTCTAAGGTTGGTTTATATTCTGTAGACTCCGTCAACTATTGTTGGGAAGTTTTACATTGTGATGTATTTGGTCCCTTGGTGCGATCCAAGAAAGGGAACATGTACATTCTTATAGTCCAGTTTTGTGATCCTGATCGCATTGCGGTCAGTGAAGAGTAAGGAGATTACGCGGGTGTTATCTGATAGGGTGTGGTCGGTATTTGGTCCCCCGGTCCATTTGGTTACTGATAACGCACCGTATTATGTATCCGTGGAGTTCCGCAACATGTGTTTCCGGTGGGGAATTTCACGTTTTACTTCTAGCCCTTATTTTCCGTGTGGAAATAGGGTGGAGAGATTCAACAGAAATCTGAAATGTACCTTGTCCGCCCTCTATCATTCCCAGCAAGCATTCTGGGATCAGGATTTAGACTTAGTCAACCATGGATTTAACTCGGCTGTGTCCGGAGTTACAGGTCATAGTGCCGCCCGTGTGGTGTTTGGTCGGGATGTCCTGCACCCTTTGCTGAATGTTTGGGGAGGTTCCTTCCCCGGCTGCGCCCATGTCAGATGGCGAACGAGAACGTCTGAGCGCCGTGGTGCTGGGTCATCTTTATGATGAGCGGGGACGTTTGCAGGCGCGTTACAATGCTGGATGCAACCCGTCCGATTTTGAGGTCGGGCATTCCGTGTTTTGCAGGTCCTTTGCGCTCCCTTCACGACCCGACGATCGTGGGAGTAAGCTCATGACTAGGTTTGTAGGTCCATTCGATGTGGTTAAGTTGTTGGGCCCTAATACGGTGCTCTTGGCTGATCCTGGCACGGGGCGTATTGTCAGGGAGGCGCACGTGAGTCATCTAAAACATGCTGCCAAGGCGGATCATAGTTGCTAGTAGAAATTTTAGTTCTGTTACAGAGATGTGGGAGCACCAAGCGACGTTGTTCCATCGGTTCTGGTCATATACACCTGCAGCATGAAGACAGAAGACCAGCAGGGGTAGGGCCGGCCACACTTTTCTCCTTTCCTTTTAGTTCCGTCAGCCCCTCCTAGTAGGGTATTGGGGTGGATTTAAGGGCGGAGGTAGAGTCACTTAGTGTTGAGTGTTGAGTGTTTGTGGTGAGTAGTGTTGTGTGGTTAGTAGTGTATGTGGTTCTTTGTGATTGTTGTTGTATTTGTTTGTAACCCGGGTGTGTTTCTTCGTTTTATGTTATTTGTACCATGTCATGTTTGTGAATTTGTGTGTATTTTATGCGCCTCCGGAAGAATATTTTTATACATAAATTTGCAGTGAGAACAATGGGTTCTATGTTATGATGTATATGGAGTTTGAACAATGTGAAAGGAGAGTGGTTATAAATAATAAGGTGCTATATAGTATGTAGATGTTTGTTATAATGTTTTATAAGGAATTCATGTAATTGATATGCTTATTCTTATTGAAGTTTTATTGTTTCCTAATATGTTTACAAGGAAATTAATTACAAAAATCATATGTTCTTGTAATCTTGTGTGGAAATATTAGCAAGGGTATTAATCTGTTATTACAGTATTTACAGGGGCTTTGATATCTTAGGAGGTATATGATCACATTGTTCTTTGTTTACATGTGTCCGGGCCGCTTGTTTCCTGTTCCTTACCCTTCTGGCACGAGAGGTTCTACGAGATTCTTCGGAGTGGGATCTTCGATCTGGCGAGGGTTCCTGTGCACCCAGAGGTCGGGTGTGGCGCACTATCCCCAATGATGACAAAGGGGCTGGCTTCAAGAATTTCTACCAAGTGGCATGACTGTATGTCTGTGAGACCCTTGCGCCGTATTGGTAGGGGGAGTTGAGCTGGTCAGCTCACCCCCATGTGCCCTAAAGGATTGTTTAGACTGTGAGACTGTGATTTTCCTGGACAGACTTTGTACTGGCTTTTGACTTTGAATAGTACGCCGTGTGTAAGCCCGCCAATGAACTCGTTATCCCCTCCCGCATAGACTCTGACGCGCTTGTCGCAGCTTCGTGAATCTTCGGCCAGGTTCGGCCGTCTTCGTGCTTCCCTCCCCCCTTTCCCTTTCTCTCCCGAGCCTAGGCGTGCCTTCCTGAGCGGTTTCGGGTCACTCTTCCTCCGTCCTGCTAGCGAGTGAGTTTACCGAGATCTTCGTGGCCGTCGCGGCACCATGCTTCCATTTATTAGTTTCTGCTAAGTCTTATTAATTTTGGAACCTTTTTTTTCTTAGTTTGTTTCTTAACCTTCACTAATTCTTTGCGCCGTTAGGCGATGCGGTGCCGTCTCGGTCACGAGGGGATCGGAAGCCCTGTTTATATGTATTTATTATTTGGGTGTAATGTTTTAATTTGACTTGTAATCAGACATACGACATTTTGTGATCAGCCTGAGGGCTTTTGTTCAGTACCTTGTAAACCATGTGGATATTAAAAGTGAGTTTGTTAACATTTGCTTATGTTATGGTAGTAGATAATCCTGTGTCCCGTTAGCGAGTAAGTGCGTCACCTAATGAAGTGAGTGTAGAGGTGTGGGTAGGAAACTTGTGCCTAGCACAGAGCGTTGCTCTTGTGCTAGAGTTGTAGGGATTTGTGAAATTGTTCCCACGAGATTCGGGCACAACCTAATACTAATGCAGTATATTAATTAAACACAAATTAAGAAACTAAATAAACGAAGGTGATGCTTCAGCCAATCCTAGCCTGGAAACATACCTTATCTTGCAGGACAATAGCTCCACTGCTATACAGCATGTTCTCAAAGAACTTTGTCCTCCTAGGGAAGATGAGTAGATCAGGTACGTGCATGTCCTGAATATAGTAATCACTCCGCAGGTTCTCGACCACCTCTAGGAAGTCGCTGTAAGTATTGTATAGGATCTTCTTGTGCCGCCAGCCCTGTCCTTGCAGCTCATCAACAACCTCCTCGAATGTCGCTACCAGTGTGTTCACTCGCACGTAGCGTGGCTTCTCAACTACCAAGCAAACATTAACAGTACATTTGTCACAGTAGAGCAGTCAGTGACTAACTGGCTATGCAAATACAAACCATGGAGTTTAAATGTGAAATCCATATATATGTATTGTATTTTTAACCTTTTACACTTTTAGTGAAAGCTTTCTTGTAGGTACATTTGAAAAGTGCCAACATATTTGTCAGAAATTTGCAATTACAGTATTTATTCCAATTATAATAACTCGACACCAGTGATAGTGACTGAGCTGTAAATATTTTTCTGGCAGTTAAGGTTCCCTTAATTAATTGCAATCAATCAACATCACTGTTTCTAACAAAACTTCCTTTAAAAAAAAATTTGTACCAGATGTAAAAAAAAAAAATACCAACATATTGGCTTCTGGCATTTTTCGCACACGCAACGGAAGCAAATGTTTACGCTCTTGGCATTAAGAGAGTTCACTGTGTAATTTCAAACAAAAAATGTTGTACATTAAATATTTTACAGAAATATTGCAATAAAATTTGTATTCATAAAAAAACTACTCACCCTTCATTATTGTGAGATATTAAATTTCAGATAGTATTTAAAACAATTTCTAGAATGCTTGTAATCTTCTACAAATGTCAATTTTTGTTTGAAAGCATTACCTAAAATTAATCAAATAACGTATGAAGTAATTAATTAAAACATTTATTAAACTCAGTGGCTTCAAGCTCGGCAGATACATACCTTAACCCCTACAAATGTGTATATTAGTATGTAGGTACTGTGCGTAAATAGGAAGATTGTGACGTTTAGCCAACAGTAACGTCATTATATTCTTTATAGATAGAAGCAAATATTTTACAGAATCAAAAAAAATTAATCAAGACTGTACTGACCTGTGTTAATTTGAGAGCATCCATTATGATACTGGACCAATTCAATTTTCGTTAAGTTTTTGTTTCCAATTAATTTTTGTACTTTGTTTAGAATAATTTTTGGTAGATAATTCAAATACAGTATATCAATAATGAAACCCTACTATTAATTTAATTTGTAGGGATGCAGATTTAAAAATTGTCATCCAAGGACGTCCTGCATACAAGTCAATTAACACATTTGCTGTTTAAAAAAGAAATTAACAGATTAAACTAAAAGTAGCCTTAGTAGTACACTGCATTGATTATAAAGTTCTACCACATCTTCCTGTGTTGCCTGCACATCATTACCTCGCTCTTTGGTGTAAGATATTAATACAGTAAATAGTTCAAGAATAAAGTTAACAATTTATAAGTAGGCATTAACAATGGTTGCCTTACTTCTCACATTGTTGAATAGATATGAGATTGATATTTAATACAGGTTTGCTACAGAATTTCTAGATCGAATTTCCCTGAAATTTCGAGGTTTTCCAGACAAAAATTATGAATTTCCAGTCTTTTTGTGGAATTAAAAATCAAGATAATTTAACTCAAAATGTTTACATAAATTAAATTTGCGTGACTGTTTTAAAAAACATTTTATGAATGTATAACAGACAATTACTTGTGTTGGATACACTCAGCTACCACCCACAACCGAGAGAGCTGTAAGAAGTTATAATTAACTGAACTATTTTTAAAATGAATTACTAAGATAACATTTTATACAGTGAATGGTTGTGCAACTGTCCAAAAGTCAATCACAAAGCCTGCAGCCATGAAGAAGCGACTCCAGCCCAGAAGTCAAGCTAGTCAACTAGAAAACAACCACAAAAGCCTGCCAACTCCTATTGCTAAGCATTAAGTATGCACTACAATTTTAAATTTCCAGTCACCAGAAGCAATTTCCCAGGTTTTCCATTTTCCAGACCTGTAGCAACCCTGAGCATTAAAAACTTTAAAGACAGAACTTCAGGACAGACAAAAAAATCAAAGAAACTGCAATGAATATTAACAACAAATTAAACAAACACATCCACAACACAAACACTTCTCTACCTGACAAAAGCTATACATGGCGAAAAATTTGCTCTCTTTTTTTCTTGTGTTTGTTTAACTTGTTGCTGATGTTCGTTCCAGTTTCTTCTTTCTCATACTTGCGGTCTAGCCTTAATTCCTGTCTTGAAAGTGTGATATTTCTGTTGCTGATTGCATTTAACAATAATTAAAAGGTACAAAACTGTTCTTCGTTTACACCGACAACAGAAACATCACTTGGCTAAAACAATAACAGACACACACGAGCTTACAATCACAAATATACAATATAACTAACAAACAGGAAGTTCACATGTGAATAACACTGTCGTGAGTACGTACACCAGCAACCAGAAAGTGTTTTCATACAAGTTTTGTTGCAAGTAACAAAAAATTAATCTCAGAATATTATAAGTTAAACACAACACATTTTTAACTACTTTATATGGGGTGAGAATTTTACAATTAAAAAAATTTTAAAAATGACGTGGAAAAATGAGGGAAATGTGTGAAAATAAAGTGAATGAGGGAAGCATTATTTATTCTCACAGGTTAATTTAAGAATTGGGGGGAAAGGAGCAGCCCTCTTGTAGCCGCTATGGTGGCACAGCCCTGTCCTGCGTGTTATACTCAAGTACAACTTGTGCATTGTAACTGAATATTTGAGTTATTCAGTTAAAACCAAAGTTAAGATGTATATACCAGAATCTAAATGGGATAGACAGAATGCCAATCCAGTGATTTTTCGTAGACATTAAATTAAATTAATGAAATCAACAAGAATTACCCAACAGTTATAACATTTTCTAACACACATACAGTGGAACCTCTTCGTATCACACCCAGATGCACTGAATGTCCGCATCTATGGAACGCTTACCGTGGTCCCATTTCTTATTTATCTTCATTTCAAGACCACATCAACTGAATATCTGCATATATTGAAATTCTTTTGTCAGTCCCATGAGAAACTATGGATAGAGGTTCCACTGTATAAGACTAGTGCACTTTGAAAAGGATTCAGCAAGATAGATCAGGAAAAAATAGTAACTGTTGAAGGAGCACACAAAGTACTAACATATTCCTTGTCTGCAAGGTTCACACACTGAAGGATGCGAGATTATTATTTTAGTTTTGCTCAAACCATAACATTTAATTAATAAATGTCTCTACGATCTTTTACTTTTTGAAAGTAATTAGTACATACTATAATGTAACAAAAAATAAATATGGATGCGAGATTATTATTTTAGTTTTGCTCAAACCATAACATTTAATTAATAAATGTCTCTACGATCTTTTACTTTTTGAAAGTAATTAGTACATACTATAATGTAACAAAAAATAAATATCTATAGTAAACTATACAGAACTACCCTCCTACATGTTTAATGGGATTGATATATGCTATCTTTAATCTAGTAAATAATTTTTACACTAATTTATGTGTATTGACAATTCAGAGGCACAGCCGTACCAATTTACAAACATAGCCATGTATTGTCTAACCACTTTTATCATCTATATTGCTGCCTGCAATATCTACATTTAGGCTAAATTTCGTTGTTAACACATCTGCAGTTACTAAATCACAAAATAATAAAGGTATTACGTAAATACAGTAAATGTATTTATTTTATAAATGGACATATATAAAAATATTATCAGACCAAAACATCAACGAAAATAAGTAAACTGAAAGCCAAGACTTCACTGTCATAGCCAACACATATGACCTACTTGTGGTAGCCATAGTATCCTTTCCTTGTAGAATGTAAAGCCTTGGAAGAATAAATGTGTACGTGACATGAGAGTTAAATCTTCTGGAAACTCGACAGGTCAAACACTGATGAATCGAAAACACTGACATACGTGGCTGTTAGTACTAAATTTCGTTGATATTTTTGGACATACTTCATTACTGACTTGGAATGTTTAAGGTTCATAGTTCTCGATAGTCAAAAACTGAACAGGTAATGTCATAGGCAACTAACTTTGGAATTGTATATTTAGCAGCCCAATTTTTAGCATGCAAAAACTCACGGCCATTAAGATATGATGACTTGGTCTAAAAATGTTTAGGATTTTCAAATGAATATAGGTAGTCTAAATATTTGAAAATATAAGATAGTCATTTATTATCCCACGACAAATATAGCAGCTATATGAAGCAGTAACATGATTGGCTGGCTGGCTGGTTGCTGAGGAAGATGGCTTCGCCAGCGAAATGTCGCGACCGCACAAAAAAATATTGTCCATCTGTGTTTTTTTGTGTTCTCCAACCTGCAAGTACGATTCTGTAAGTATTTGTGCATATCTGTCTACATATTTTGTATTTATTAACCTAGCGACCATTTCCAACCTCTTTGGAATAGCATTTGTGTGGCATCTTTACATGACAGTTCCCATAGGACACATATATGGCAACATAGCACCGTTTTTCTTCCATTGGATAGTACACAAAATGAGTATACGAACGCAACCTACAATTTTCGATTGTCTTTTCTGACATTTCACGTTTGTTGTTCATATCCGAGATGATGTTACTGTCTTTGGATTTAGGTTAGGTATGTAAGCAATGTTTTTTTAAAGGTTAAAGTAGCATTTATGAGGAATTTTTTCAGTGAGCATAATATTATGTTTGCATGGAGAACAATACAGATTTTACAAATGCTTAAAGCCTATGTTTGTATTATTCAATAAAGAAATACATAAAATGGAATTTAATTGTTTATTTTTACAGCTGATGTAATTATTGTAAGAAACTAAAGAAGATATCAAGATCATAAACACGTGAGATAAAATGTGTACATAAAGAAAATGTTTTTGTAAACATGTATTACCGTCATTTTCACACATAGCTATTGTTATTTCTATGCAAAATTTTCTCTTATTTTCGAAACAAAGGTACAAAAATTGCAAACATATACATATGCACTAACAATTTTGGTTCGTGAAAAGTTCGACTTTGTAGCAAACCTACATGGAATATTGCACATGCTTTAAAAGGATCTGGTATATGTAACAGTAGCTTAAGTTTATTGAAAACTTTCATATACGTAATTCCTAAACTCGTTCAAATCAACAATATTTTCTAAAAATGTTGCATTTTCTTACGTAACCAGTATCATTTGACAGGTTATTCCAGAGAAGATCCGCTGACATTTTTATGAAGACACAATGAAAACAGCTGAATAGGCTTTCGAATCACAGTCTGACCACATTCACCTGAAAGTTGATGGCTCTTCACTTCCAGGCAGTCAACCAACCAACGAAAGAGGTTCATAGTGTGTGTTTCGGCCGGATCAGACTTTCAGTGATTGGATAATAACCGAAAATCGTATGTAGATATGACTCTAAATTTCTTGAAAACTGCTGGTTAGTTTACACATTTAACAGAGTTTCAGTTTAATGAAACACATTTGGGAACATATTTTATAAGAAAGACAAAATAACCAGATTTACGTACAACTTTTATAAACATAATCTTTACTCTAGATACCATTGCTACAGACTCTCATAAGGAATGGATCTACAGTATTTCTTAATGTCCTGCAACAAAACTACCAATTACACCAGTGTATCCAAGATACAGCAACAACAACAGATGACAGTCGTTATGCAACCTGGCATACATGACACGTCTCTACATGTCGCCAACCTCAGTATCGAATTTGTACCAAGTGATACAAAGTATCAGATAACACATAATTAATAATGTAACAGACTATCAAGCTGCATACTTTGTTTCTGCAAATGATAAATTTCTTGAGTAAATCATTCCACTAAACACACATCCAACACATACACAAAAACAAAAACTAATGACTTCCAGCGTTTGCATAATAATTCACATGTAAGAACACGATGACATTGTTTCTACTTCTCTTTCTTTTCTCCCTCTTTGCGGTCGTCGTCTGGTTCGTAGAAGCCCTTGCAGGCGTACGACATGATGATGACGTTAACGACCACCACGGCGGCGACCACCGACCACACAGTATTGGTGAAGCCACCGATGCCAAAGTAGTGGAGGAAGCTGTACTTGACTCCGACGTAGGCGAGGAACGGCAGCGAGAACATGGCCATGCTGTAGAGAAGGAACCACGCAAGCACCTTCACAGTCTGCAGGACGCTATCCTCTGGCGGAGAGACGATCAAGTCGCTCAGGTCGACGGAACCTCGCCTCTGCTCGGTCGCTGGCTCCATTGCTTCTCAGGCGAGCACCTTCACTTCTGCAATAAGCAAGAGAAAAGGGACACTTTAGGGTGACAAAACAGTGCCCGCCTACCTTCGGCGGACTTCTTGATGGGGATGCCAGAAGCCTTCGCTGCCTCTAGCTCCTTCTTGAGCTGCGGCCCGTAGTCCACGACTGTCTGTATGCGCTTGCCGCCCGGCGGGAGGCGCTGCTTTCCCCACAAAAGCTCTGTAACCAAGACGCGGACCAGCCATGGGTCCCACTGCAAGTGCTGCTCCTTTGACAAGATCTGTGTTCTATTGAGGAGCATCTCCAGGATTGTCTCGTGAGCAAGGGTTTCCATTATCAAGGCAAACAGAGCCTTGGTGTTCTGGAAAAGAAATCTGTGGTACTAACTTACAACTTTTAACAATCTTGAAACAACAAAATTAATTGCATGCCAAAGTAACATTTTACTGTGTAGGACCTTATAAGTGTGACGATCTACGACAAACATTCCAACACATCATAAAAAACCATTCATATGAATGAAAAATTTTAGCTTCCTGTGATTTGGCAAACAGTAATTCAAATTTCCTAAACAAAGCTAGGATTGTGTCACTGAGAAGTATACTGAAGGGAGCTAGCTGTGAGAGGAAGTAAAAGGTATAATGCACAATGTTACGGCCAATGTTTGAATACGTGAACACACTGTGGGAAACATACGTGAAATCTGAGGTGCAGGAATTGTAAATGGTGCAAAGAAGAGCAGCTAGATGGGTGATGAAGAAAACCTGTGTCATATTCTACTTCGAGGCACAATTGTATCTGTCATTGTCAAAATACACCAAGTCCAAGTTTCAAGAAAATCTGTATTAATAGTAATGTAGATATCGGTAAGCTGGACTGACTGATGTTGAACAGACCGCAGTCCTTATCTTCTATACTGAACTATACGAAACAATCATATAATTTTTTTTGTAAATTTAGTTAAAAATAACTAAGTCCTTGGATTTGCTTGATTTCACAAACCCAACATTTTTCGATATAGTGCCCCTTTAACTATGACAGATTCAATTTCAGCTTCATAAGCCTTTAACTTATTTACTTCTTGAAGAATGTGTACTTGTTATCAATTCAGACCTATAGCTCAAGAACCTACCATACAGTAAGAGAATTATGGCTTCAAAGACTTTCTACAGTGCCTATGTGACCTTGAAAATTAAAATATGTAGTGACATACGAGGCGTCACATCTGTGATGCACTTTTCTAGGGCACAAAGGCAGGTAAGATCTCTTAGTTGACCAAATTTGTCAGAGACTTGATCCCGTGCCTGAGATAATTGTTAGGTTACAACTCCTACCTACAAACTGACATAGCTACAACAATGAAGGACATAAACAACACAGACACACGAAAGTTGAAAGTATGTTAGTAGACAGGAGCTACTACATAGTGTACACAAGAAAATAACACATGCACAGTACACTAAAAGTTAACTATTTTTTTCTTT
Source organism: Medauroidea extradentata (assembly GCA_003012365.1). Taxonomy (NCBI): domain Eukaryota; kingdom Metazoa; phylum Arthropoda; class Insecta; order Phasmatodea; family Phasmatidae; genus Medauroidea; species Medauroidea extradentata. The sequence goes on from PNEQ01003408.1 coordinate 109,502, forward strand.
GCAACGTTGGCTATGTTCTGTGACCAAGCCCAATAACAGGCAGCGCAAACAAATACTCTGCTTAGTAATTTTACTGTAATACTTATGATGTAAGTCATCAAGAATTAGTTTAATATTATTTAGCAAACATTAGAATAACAAAAATGAATGTTTTTATTTTATTAAATTGTGAAAGCAGAAATTTTAATTACTCCTATAACTAGCCCAGGTCGGTAAATATATAGTTTGGCTTCTCATTGTGTACCAGCCAAACTATTGATTTTAGACAACTTATAGTTTATTGATGAAAAATGTTTCTAGTGACATTCTAAGTATTCCTATGTTAAAAAAAATGTTGTTAGGTTAAGTTTTTTTAAGTCAGTTTAGGTTAGGTTAAGGTTAAATTAGGTTATTTAAGCTAGATTAGTTTAGGTTAAGATAACTGACCTAACCTAACATTTTGTTAGGTAGTTTGGAATCGGGCTGTCACCCTGTGGCGAGATCACGCATTCCTGTTCCTCTAGACTACCACTCCAAATCCTATCTACTTTAAAACCCCTTCTCACCCTCCTTGGTCCCAAAACACCCAGCAAAACATTCCATTTAAATGTGTGGCCGTGTTCGATTGCAGTGCAACATGCCCTTGTTCCCTTGCACCATGAGTGCGGTCTGGAGTGTGTTCAGGGACGGTGGCGCTCAAGTGACTTAGCCGACATCATTTTCGCTAATATTTTCGCAAGGCTTAATTTCCCTGTGCTCTACGGATCCCCTCCTATACCCAACCACTTCCCTGTTCCTGCTAGTGCATGCGCCTGGGGTGTCGGCAGCAGCATCCAGGACCCATTGTGTGTAAGCGTTTTATTCCTGTGTTGGCACCGGTAGCGATGGGACGCCTTTAAGATACGTGCACTATTCTATTTGCTTGTTTGGGGCTTAATCCCTTGTGGACAGTTGGTGGCGGCACTGTCGTGTTACGTTCCTCGTAATTTATAAAACCTTGACTTTTCAAAATTCTTTTTGGACCCGCCTTCGAAATTCCTTTCAGTACGTTAACCACTTTGAGCTTAAATGTCGTTTTCGGCTGTAAAATGGAACAGTTTTCCTACTGTCCCACTTAAGTTTATTGAGCCTTTGTGCTACAGTTGGCTGTTTTTTAACTGCTTTTCCCCCTTGGAGCGCACGCACCGGTAACATAATTTTCCTGGATTTTCCTTTTAATGAGGATTTGAAACTATTTATCATATTCAAAATTTTGTAACTAGTTAGCAGCACGTTACGGAGCTGCAATTATTTGTATGCCTAAACGATTCAAGTCCTCTGACACGCACCAAAAGGAATCAGCTCACTTGTTATGTTATGCCTTTCATTAATTGCCTGTAAAGAAATTTAAACATTTGGCCTAACGCCCTCAATTTACGACTGTACTGTGTAATCCACTAGGTTATTAATGCCTGATTCACATTCGGAGTTTCAGTGCAGCATTAATAATTGTATAAGAAAATTCAGAATTTTTAAATGGAAAGTTAGCCCCAAGAGGGATAGATCTGCAGGTTGCTGGACCCCTTACGGGCATACTGATTTTGTTTATTTAAATTGTTTAGTGTTAGTCTCCTTCGAGCGCAGTTGAGACACATTATTTTATACAGTCGAATATTCAGTTGTATTGGGTGTGCCACCCAAGTCTGTCTTGTAATCCACAAATTTAAAATTTAGAGTATGTTGGTAAACTTTTATATTACCGGTTGTTTGAAACTAGAGCCATTCACGTAAAAAATTGTACCACTTTGATATTTGATGTATCATAAATACGCATTCGTTTCGACGGCCGCTTTACTAAAGAGCCTAAATGGCAAACCAATGCAATAATAGTTAATATTATTGTACTTGTTTCCAGTTTAGGCTCTGGAATTTGGTAGAGTTTTACAGCTCGTTTATTATGCTTATATATGTGAGTGGATGCTTGAACACTTCTGCATGTTTAATGTATGAATTTTATTGTACCTTTGTACGACGTCTGCGTCATGATAAAGTTCCTGTTCTCAGTCGAGATTGGTAACAAAGCTGTCAAATTGTAAGAAAATGTCTTATTTGTAACTTAGGCCTCGCCAAAACACAGGCCATTGGCTAAACATACTCTTGTTTCTGTATAACTCATTAATGCTTGTTGATTCTGTTTAATATTTTTGCTAAGAATTTGTAGTAATAAATGTGGTATTTTTGTATCATTCATATTGGTGGTACACCCTTCATGAAGTAGGCTGTATTTTGTGAATTCCGGTCTAGGTCTCGAGAAGGGCAAGTGGTTCGCCCCCTTAGCTGAAGGGGACATTCTAGGGTGCATGTGAGCCCTTGCTGTGAATTCGTATAACGGCATGTGTGACGTCACTACCACGATGCACTTAACTTTTCAAGAGCTCGACGCGTGATATGGCCGTTGAATGGCTAAATCGAACACGGTGTGTTATTACGAATGTAGTATAGTTTACGACATATATACAAACGGCTTAACAAAATATTCAGTACCAAAACTACTATAATTTTCTGAATAACAAACATAACATTCGAAATATTTTAGGGTGTGATGCAACTATTGAATCTGTTCTTGTGTACTAACCTAAAGTTTGGTTAACAAATTTACTTACAAAATGCTTGTATTTATTAGAATATACGAGTTGTTTTATGCTTGCGCCCTCTTCTTTAGCAGCTTTCGCGATTTTACTTGCAATTACATACAGCTTAGGAACTCTTATCATTGACATATCCAAATTTCACTAGATTTTATGCAACATAAATAATAAACAAACACCACCCGTGACCCGTCTCCACGTTGTTACAGACAGGGGTGCCAACAGTCTTTACGCAAGATTCCCACGAAATAGACGGCTTGGCCGGTGACGTCACAAGATGAGCATCGCTCCGAGCATCAGCTGTTTCTGTACAAACGTTCGTCAAAATGCCATATGAATAGTGTTACTTGGACTGGTTAACATTGTATAAATAGTACAAAAATGCATGTACGGCACTTGCAATAGCGAGTTTAGGTATCGCTAATAGAAATATATGAAGGATATTATTTCGTTTTACTCCGAATTTCCCTGTAAAGAGTTTAGTCACTCGTGGTCGCTATCCATAATTTGAGCCGAGGACTAGATCACAGCCCCATACGGCTGCTAAAATGTTTGGGCCTATAACTAAAGCATTCACTTTTTGACCATTCCCTTTCAGGATAGTGTCTGTGAACACTGCAATAAAGTTACAGTAGCTAACTTCAACCCATTCGACTTTCTTAGAAGACAAGCATTAAAAAAGTGCACTCGTAATTCCGAATTTCGACTCGGAAGGTATAAAGTAGGGCATTATTAATTT
>PNEQ01003409.1:0-33367 GCA_003012365.1 Medauroidea extradentata
AAACCTTAACTAAGGGAGATGTAAGATATGTTTAAAATGTGTTGTGTTGGCACCTTGTAAGGTGCTAGTCAGATGTTTGAGTTGCATGCTGTGTGTGGGCGCATCATCATGGTGAAAACCAAGATGGCTGAGATGTAACAAAGTTGCAATAAAAAGACTTTGTCAACTTGCGTACGCTGTTTCATTAAAGTATCTAACAAGGGGTTTGCAACCTTTATCTTAAATTGCGTCTGGAATAATAAACGAACACAATCAAGTAATATTCTGGCCACGTTCACTTTTTTGTTTTATTATTTATCTCTAGTAAAAGTGATGTTTCTCTCGCAGTGCATTAATCTAAGAACACTGTATGTATATGGTATACAACTCACAGGGCTACAACCTGCAGATTAAGATTGCTCCTTACTTAGTGTTCTGTTCCATCGTGTTAAGGTACCCGCCTGTTCCGGCCACTAAGCCGAGTAGATATTTTACCAGCTGACGTTTATTTATATAGCATTATGCGGCATTACCTATGCTTTACTTTCGAGTAAAAAATCAAAAACTGTTTTTAGAAAAATAAGGGATTGAAACCACAAAATCTACAAAAATGGGAAACTGTCATTTTTATTATTTTTAATATTATTAGTTCTAGGCCTCTATAGTAATCGAATTTCAAAAATATTCGCATTTTGATTTGAAAAATATTTTACTATCCGAAAATCTCTGCGCGCGAGGTTTACTCACTTTGTGGAAGCGCCTGCAGGGTGAGCCAGAGGTGCACTGACTCGCCCAAATGTAGTAATTCATTATGGACACTTTGTAAATATACTTGTCGCGATACCACTGATGTAAGTAATTGCAGTCATTTTTTGAACTCTGACCAACGATTTTGGCAACCCCTTTTTTATAATTAAAATATCTAAGCACTTATGTTGTAGTAGTGGTGGGTGTGCGCAGTTTCGTTCCGGTTGAAATAGTTGATAAATTAAATGAAAGCTTTAAGGGCGCCGCCAACCCGCGCGTGAAAGGCTCAAAAGCGACGGAGATGTTAGGTCGACCTCGAAGCGCACATCAAATGCCGCGTCGCCTTAACAAGCCAAGCGCCGTACTAGCGTGTAAGCTTCCCGCCGAACGGTTTTTAATATGGGACATTGAGCGGTGACCATATACATTTTATTGGTGGAAAGTCTGCAACTATGTTTAGTGTAGTAGGCAATCTGAGTTTCACATACATCCGGTCAGTACATTTTGAAGTACTGAAGTATAAAAAGGCTGCTTTTAGCCATGTTGGAGGGCTTAGAAACAGTGTATTAAATGAGCGTGGCGCCCTAACAGTGAGTTTCCAACCTTGTCTGAAGTTTGATTTATTTTAGTGCGTCGGCACAACAGGCACACGTGGAATATTTTCGTAGAAAAAAAATACTTTTTTTACGAAACACATTGCAATCATTTGAAGCGTGGGATAGGCGGCCGCCTTAACTTAATTTCTAATTTATTTTGTACAGTATTAAAATAATCCACAATTGACGTATAACTTGTATTTGTCCGCATGATATTTACAACTTATATAACAGTTAATTTAATGCCTGAAAAAGTTAGTAATTTTGTGTCCATCTCACACAACTTAGCTGAGTCATCAGATTACAATAGTGACATTTTGCTTAAAAAGTCTTGTTCCAGAACTCTCTCACTACTTGACAGTAATAGTCCAATTTGTACGTCCATTCTAGATATGCAAACACGCTAAAACTGTTCCTCCGCCGTACGTACTTTCTATACTGCCAGAGCCACTACACAGTTTGCTGATCCCACGCCACTCCTTGCCGTCGTCGTCTTCGCTGTCGACGTTGTTTCCGCCACTTCACGCACAAGCTAAACACCACAATAACGCTGCTTCTTGGCCGCCGTTAAATGTATTTATACCCGGTGGCGACGACGCACAGAGCATTCTCACAGCTCGGCGAGGATGCCAGCTGACCACAACCCGAAGTTTCCAGGTGTTATGACAAGCTTCAACGAAGGCCTTGAAATGTGATCTTCAAGGACGGCTTAGCGATACCGGCTGGCGTTCGCCTCCGACAGTCTGCGACGTCGGAAAGAAGGCAGCCCCGCGTGTCGCCCACGATATGTAGAAAACAGAGGAGGGAAATAACATAGATCGCCACGTCGCCTGACAACACTCAACTGTTGCATAGTTACAATAGAGCCAGCCTCATTATCGTAGTCTGTCAGGCGCCGGTCTACGATGCGAGAGATCCTGGGTTCGAGTCCCAGTTTGGACACGAATTTTGTGTAGTCTCTTCACCTCGCTTCACCCCTATATGCTCGTAAAACCCTCTCATCGCACCGCTAACTGTGGAGCTTCAAGGAAAGTTGTATTATCAGGGTGCAGTACTGTAGATATAATATTATCAGGGTGCAGTAGTGTTCATAATATTAACAGGATGTAGTATTGTACGTAATTTACTGCTGAAAATATTCATTGAAAATTTTGGGAATTTAACTTCACAGTCTGTATACGAAAACCAAACATGTGCAATTCTTATATATATATATATATATATATATATATATATATATATATATATATATATTACAGTTATTTTTTAAGGGGATATTTTTCCACTGTGACCTATTAGGCCTACTTAAGTGTTTCCTTCGAGCACAATAATTAAATATGCAAAATTACAATGGCCATCATTAACAATTCACCTAAAACACATCGCACTAGCTACATTTTTGCATATCAAGTTGACAAAACATTTTTTAATATATTTTTATCAACTTTCCGATACTTTGCAAATTTCAATCAATATTTTAGTATTACCTTTAGAATTACACCTTCTCAAATGATATTCAATATATGAATAGCTTACACAATAAATCATATTAAGTCCTTCAATTAAAAAACTGTGTGGATATGATATATATTATAGCAACTAATAATAATAAAAATCATATCTATTTCTAAATTATATCAGTTTAAGTAACACAGCAAGGTGGCACATTATGTTGAATGCACATTCGAAGGACCCAAGTTCGATTCCAGACACCAGCCATCCTGGTTTCGGTTTTCTGTGGTTTTCTGAAATCACACCAGGTAAATTATGGGATATGTCCTTAACAAAGGCAACAAACGATTCCTTTCCCAGTTCCTGCAATGGTGTAACTTAACTGTCTGTAATGACCATTGCAATCGTCGAAATGTAAACTAAATAGGCCTAGGCTATTTGAACACTGCAATACCTACCATTGGAATATAAATGATGTACCCATGTAGAAAAAAGAAAATTGTTACTCAAGGAATCACATTTATACATAACTGTAGTTCATCAGTTGCTTTAGCTTTTCAATAGGAAAGTAGTGATTTAAGTGGTGATCATCAAATAATCACGACAGCTGTTGCTGATCAGCTTGCTTTGACTTTTCATTCGGAAGTGGTGATTTTAGTGGTAATTATCATTATCACAATATGCTGGCATGACATGAGCACACAGGTATGGCACATTGCAAGGTGTTGGCTGTGTCTACTGGTCGTTTCATTTCCCAGTGCCACCTTGGACACTGCACAAGGCATGCCTGTCACACTTACCTCCTGCAATCAGTACTGCTGTGCCGTAGTTTCTCATGGCAGACTGAGGCCCGTCTTGCCTGCTCCTCTGTTGCACTTCTAATGTCTGCTGGTGGGAAGGAAACACCTATTAGTGAGGATAGGGTAAGGTCAGTAGAATCAATCTCTTTGCTGGCCATACGAAATTCCAGCTGCCTCGCAGCTGCCCGTATTACACAGCGATGCTTCCACATCCCCACACGGTTACCTCATCTTTTCTTAGAACAGGCAGAGGAGAGCATTGACTATAATAAACACTTCTCCTGCATAAGGGCTTCGTCCATTGACATTCTACTGTTTGCTATTCCTGCAAGAACTGCATACAATTTACCTAACTAGCCTGTAACATGGCCATTGTAACACTGTCTCATTTGCTTGTCTTTTACCGAACAAGTATATGTGTCCACATTAAGAGTGGAAGTGCCATTGTAGGTACCTTTTGAAGACATTTAATGTAATGTGGTCATGTAGTGTTAATATTTTTGGTTGTATGGGTTTGATAACAGATTCAGTATTTATTGCTTAGTCACAACTGTGGTATTGAACACAATGCACTGTTTGTGTAAGCAAAGGAGAGAGGTTGTCTCACATCTGTACTGTGAATTCATGATTTGTTTTGATGGACATTTAACCTGTGATAGCCTACTATCTATCTGATCTCCTTGAGACGTTGTAGGTATTAGATTTGCACGATAATGATAGAAAAACAGCTCCAAACAGAACACAGTGTTGCTAGTGTATTAAAATTATCTGTAAAATCTGGTATGTTTATCTTAAAAATCCAAAGTTTTTACAATTTTTTAAAGCGTGATTGTATAATTCACTAAGCTTTGTTTATGGAGTTTGTTAAATTAGTGCTAAAAAACTAATTAAAGGTAGAGTTTTTCTGCATTTAAAACGTTCTGTGGGTCATTCCAATGTTACGTGTGTGACTTTCGAAGCATATTCTCTGTGTTTGTGTATTTTTTGTTAATTTAAATTTGTTGCTTTTTCATTCAAAGTGTGATTTATGAACACTTAAGAACTTTATTAATAAAACTGAATGCTTGAAACAGATTCAATTAATTTATAAGTTTTTTTTTAGGTTGTAACTTTTTGTTACGTGTATGACTCCAGATATTTTATATATGTTACATTCTTATCAGTCTTTCAGAATTTTTGTGAATTTTTTAGAAGTAAAAATAAAGCAAAATGATGCTCATGTAGTACAGTAAATGGACTAACATACACCCTAGTGTGAAAAACTTGGCTTTCATAGTACAGTCACAATAAAATCATAAATTGATGTTACATGTGTGACCAAAGCCGATTAGCAAAATTTTCCTTCATTATTTTAACTAAGTTCTCATGAATAAAGCATACATTTATTTGGAAAGTTTGAATATATCATCTTATGTTAATTCATTTCTAAAAAGATTTTATATCGAACATTACGTAGGCTGTATCGTATTAATTTACTTGATTAGTGAACTTGACAAACAACAAACAAAATACAAAGAATTATTATTCAATGACTTGGTAGCAATAAATATATAAATAATCTGTTGAAATTTATAAGTATAAGACAAAAGTAACAACACTTTAAAAATCAGTAAATTTAAATCCGTTCCCTCACTTTTAACACACTAAACTAAAACAAATTGGTAGTTTCCCTCCAAAATTAATATTTTTGTATTTGAGGGATGGAAACATTATCAGATTTCTGAAATGAAATCTGAATGTTAATTAAATGTGAATGATTAGTTAACGACACTTAAATTAATTTAGATGATTATATTTGTTGTTAAACTTAACAATATGAATGTGTAAAATATGTTTTATTATTTTTTTATGTTTATTTATGCTGTAGACCTTCACACTAAACATGACATTTACAATCTTAACAAAAGTGATATGAAAATAATATTAAAAAAAAAAAAAAATAAGTGGCATGTGTCACACACGTAACGTCACACACGTAACAATATTTGTTACGTGTGTGACGATTTATTTCATTTTATTAAATAAAAAGTTTATAACTAATCATAATTGTATTGTGGTATTACCATCTTTATGTGGAACTTGCTTTGAAAATTAATTCTCAGTTTGTTCTTATTTATAATTCTATTGTTTTAAATATTTTTGTAATTTTTTGTAATGCGTGTGACACTGTATTTACACTACTTTGGTTCATACGTTATAATTAGCACATTTTCAAAATGTACATTTCACAAACATTATATCATGAGAGCAGTGGGGTAATGTTAGTGACTAATAAGTATTAGATTCATATTCAATTGTGCTCAGCCAAGTTTAAAGGCTTTCAAAGGTAAGGTATGTGCAAGTCAGTATTATACTATTATCGATCCATTAATCAATGTTGTTAATAATAACAACTTTGATAATAAATAAGCTAAAATTTATTGTTGTTACTAAAGAGAATGACGTTTTAGCAACAATTTTAGTACAGAATCACTGAGATTTAATGCTTTTTAATTATCAGGAACACTTTTCCTGGAATGACCCCTGTGCATTTGTAGTAACAGCAGCCGTCACATATTTTTTTCACAATCCTTGTTACATAATTGGTAACTAATTCATTTAATTCACTGGTATATAAGTAGTGAAAACCTTAGCGATATCAAGCCCTTTGCAGAAATTAAATCACACAAACCTAAGTTAACTTCGTCTAGATTATTTAAAATTTTAAGCTACCAATACTTTTATCTCTTTAAATACAGGCAAAATTAAAAAAGAATAATTAGTTTAAAATTGTTAAGGATTAGTGATTAAAGTATTCAAACTACATTGAATCTTAATTATTAAAATTTATTTTATGAGTCTGAACTAACTGTCCATATTAATTGCCATGGCACTTAATGAGCAGTGTAACTATGTATAGTAATTTAGTTATCGTGCGTTACAGATAAAAATGTATATGAATTAAGTTAAAGTGATTTAATATTAACTCATAAGTTTTATTGGAATATGAACTTACATACAGTTTCACGTTAAACTTTTTGTTGAATCATGGCCACTCTGTGCCTCTGAGCAGAGGGTAGTAATAGAAACCTGGCCCAATACAACATTAAATAAACTCACTTCCTTAGAACTTTTCTCCGCTTCCTTGGAGGTAGTAACCTTCTTCTTTCTTTACTTCTGAAAGAGATGACAGCTGTGCTGTTTTTGTTATAGAGTGTGAAATGAAATTCTAGAGTAAGTGGCAATACTTCATGTTGTGATATAAAAGCACGGACTGTACTTGTGATTTTTATTTGGTTCACTTGAAATGTTTAACTTTTCTAAAATTATTTATACCCAAACAATGAAAATTTAGTTCTTCTGTTTCAGGTCACAAGTACAAAGTTACTACAATTGTGATGAATATGATTTGTACTATGACCTCAGTACAAAGTCTGAGTTCAACATGGTAACCAATTCATCACACAAAATCTACCATAATCGACAGAATCAGGTAAAATGCCGCAACTGCAAAACAAATATGAACTGGAGGCAGGCTGTACTGGCAAATGTTGATCCCGAAAGTGTTGAAGATGAAGATTTGGTGAGTCAACTAAATAAAAGACACAGCAAAGGATTTTATGTAGATGAAGAATATGATGCCCTTAGGATAATTCAAAGCAAGGGCTTTACTGAAGAAGAGGAGGCAGGTAACTCAAACGTGACAACTAAAGAATGTCCATCAGATTTCTCACCAGTTGATGAAAATGATCAGTTTGATTCTCTGTTGGAATATACACAAATCAGTTCTGAAATAGCAGCAGGAGAACAAAGCTTTGGAAAACATAACACAAATACTAGTAGCAAAAATTACATTTCCAAACTCTTTCCTCTACACGACAACATCAGTGAAGCTTGCCAGCCTTGCGAGACATCTTTGCAGCAGTTTCTTATTTCTCCCACAAATACAAGCAAACAGACACATCATGTGCAGAACAGGTACACAAAAGATAAAGCAGTTTCGTTACACAAATCTGCATTGAACAGAACTGTTCCGTACATCAGAATAAATAATGTTCACGATCATTCAAAAAAGGAATTGCGTTCAACGCATCACATAACTTCTGCGTCAAAAGCATATGTAACCAGAGGGGAAGAAGCACGTGCATCTATCGAAAACAACACAGTAAATACAACATTAATGGAAGCTACATTAGAATCTCGATACTTTGAACCAGAAAATGAAGCACATTTAGAAATTGAAAAAACCAGACAGTTTGGTTCAGTGGGGAAACCACGCCATTTGAAGCCTTGCGAAATTGGGTAATAATTACATTGTCAATTTGACAATATTCTTGTATTACAGCCATGACTTTGAGTCCTTCACAGCCGAAAATATTGTTTTCAACATTATAAGTTGCACTTCGTCATGTACACGTGCATAAGCTGAATGACGAATATTTACTTTTGTAAAATTCACACACCTAAAAATTCTGACTACATTACTGTCCTACCTGCTTTTCAAAATTTCATCTTATTCGTCTTGCACGTTTGTATCATGCTGAGCATTTTTGCCCACATTTTTTTATTTGTACTAAGTACACAGCAATAGGATTTGTATGGTGTCGTCCCCCTACCACCTACTAGCTTGCTCAATCTTCTTTGGTATATTATTCATCATTACATTCATTACACAAACACTAAATAATAGTGACACTATGTTCACTGCATTTTATTAAAGCTAGTTGGAAGTTGAAACTGTTGTACCTTCTCTCATACTCTTTTCACTATACCCTTAACCCCATCTTTATCTCTCAATAATTACCACACCCCTTAATCACACTGTCAGTGTCGCACATTCTTCTACAAGAATGCCATATTTTGCTCCTTCCCAGCTTGACAATATGCACTTTTTTTTTATAAATGCTTCACTGTAAGACTATGTATGTTGTAAACAATATTTTTAAAGGTGTAGTGGTTCTCTGTAGGTATCATACTTTATCCCTTACAACACCAATGCAGTACCTTTTCAAATATTTTCATATCTTTTTTTTTTAATGTTATGTACACTTATAAGTAGCACAACCTAAATTGCATAGTTAGCAAGTGTAGGTAATTTTTGAAAATTAATTAACATGCGTGGTATAAATACATTTTCTTATTTTAACTATAGGCTTCCAAATCCACCCGGAAGTAACAGGTGCTGGCTAAACGCCACATTACAGATGCTTTTTGGAATGGCACCGTTCATTCAAGATCTCTGCAATCATGAAAATAAATTCAGAGAATCCCGTACACTTCTGTCATTCTTGCAAGTCGTAAAAGCAAGGAAATGCTGCAATAAGTCAGGTGTTAATTCAGAACTTGAGTAAGTAATCAAAAATATGCATTGCATTCTTAAAATGTGATTGAAATTAATGTTTTGTTGCCTGCCTAATAACTATGTTTCAATTTTCAGGACTTTCTACAAAAGCCTAGAAAGCCTGCATGAAATGTATAATAGCAGAGAACAGCTTGACTCGGCAGAGTTTCTCACAAGACTGCTGGAGTACTTCCATTTTTCATTTGAAGACTATGTGTGCAGTAGTAGCAGTGAAGTACCCAATGCTGTTGAAAAGAATTTTGAGTTTGTACTTGAAAGTTTAATTGCATGTGCAAGGTATGTACAAGGTAAGAGAAAGAGTTAAATAGACTTGCATCATATTTTTAAGTCAGTACAATATTTTGATAGATCCAAGTGTGTAGAACATACATTAACACTAAAAACAGTGATTGAAATCTACAGGTTTCGTATAAGCTTATATAAAAGCAATCCTAGACAGTAGTTATTGTTAACTTTAGAAGTATACCTACTTAGAGAAACCTGCAATTTTCAATTGATGCATTTTCCAATGAGTTTCGTGTCACAGACTCCTAACAAATTAACTTAAGAACTAGTATATTTGAGGAAGCAAACTTTTATGTACTGTATGTTTCTAGTTAGCCTGGCTTATGGGTGGTATATGTTAAATGAAACTTATCGCAAAAGCTGTCAAATTTTATAGACCCATTAGTGTGTGAGTACGTATTACAAATAACTCATTTGCATGACTTGGACTTCAGTGCAAGTTCAGTGAGTGAATGTACTCATCTCATAAAATCGTCCAATGTTGTCTCCAGCCTGTGGCGGGGTCAGCCTGGCAAAGCACCTCCATAGTCCTCTGTCCTCCAATCACTTTTCTTCTTATATTCTATCCCGATCGTCTCTTCTTCTTTTCACTCCCTCCTCCACCTGTCCTCCCAACTTTCCCTCAGTCTTCTCATAGGTTTTCTTCAGCTCTACCTCAGTTTCAGCATTTTCTTCGGCAACCTCTCACTTCACATTCTGGGAACCCTTAACTGATCTCTCTGTTTTGCGTATCACTACCCCTATTATACCCCCTTGAAGTATTATTTACCATTTCGTATTAAATATGACCACCACTAGCAGCTTAAACAACATCTATGTGATACTAAAACTCATTCAACACCATTTGCAGCAAGACTGGTGTTACTGATTGCCGTAATTCTAATTTTAAGGATTTCAAAATAAGCGGCAATGGTGCGGGATAAGATCTGGGCTTCTTGGGTAACCCGTATCTTTAATGGCGATCCTGGTCATCAAATTCTCTCTGCAGCCAATCCTGTATTGCAGCAATGTCTTATTCAAGTACTGCGAACAACTAGGTGCCAATATGGTGATGCACCATATTTCTGGAAAATTGCTGCAACTTATAACTGAGGAAAAAAACTACTATTTCTGCATGCCCCAGTAATAAATTCCAGTAACAGTGGGCTTGTTAAAAAAACTATATTTGCACATTTCGCTGGGTCACCTTGCTAATTTGTGTGGAACATAACTAAAAACCAAGATACAGGAGTGGTACAAAATTTTTTCAGAGTAGAATGTATGTCAACCATTTTCTAGTTTTCAAGTATTGTTTGAATATTTAAGCACTATTTTTATGATTTCTATTTAATGCAAACCGAATATTGTACTAGTTTACAATTTCGAGTTGAAATAAGGCAGCCCCGCTGATAATCTGTAATAGCACCTTCGTAAAAAAAATTGTGAACAGCTTAATTTAATTTACGTAATGTTCTTCGTACAGTAAAGTGTAGCAGCGTAGCTTAATTTCTTTCAGTAAGTAACATGCACATCATTTAAAGAAATGTTGAGCTAGCTACATTGTTCCCATTTACCAAGTTTCCTAGATACAAAAAAAAAAAAACAATCCGGGACCAACCCCGTCAGGGATCGAACCCATATTACCTTAGATAATTATTATGATTACTATTTTATTATTACTATGCGTGGTAATGTTGTACATAAACATAAATTTTACTTATGCAGATGCTCCAGAACACCTTGTTATGTGGAATTACACAGAATGTTGCTTCTGAGCATTGATAAGAATGACAAAAGACTCGGCTTGCAAGGAATTATAGATTCGTCTTTCACAACAGAAAGAAGACCATGTTCTGCAGGCTGTGAGGTTGAGTGCACCGTACAGATGTTTTTCAGAGAGTTGCCTAGGTAAGTAGTCATACTACATTTATTCATAATAACTGTCAAGAAAATAAGGTTTTTCTGCAGAAACACTAATATTACTCTTGCATCCGTTGAGAGTGGACTCATTTTAAGGAAAACTATGTATTATCATCCTTTGCATTCCTGGTATTAATAATAAAAGTATTGCACATAGGTACAAAACAGCTCAAATTTATTGATTTTACATATAAATATTTGTTTTGTTCTTCTATAGCATCCTGTTAATACAAGCTGCATAATAATCACCATTAAATCAGTCTGCAATAACTCCCTACTGATCTGTGTCACAACAAAATATTGTACACTAAATCTCAACACTTCCAGTATTACACTTCCCTTTCCATGTATAACCCCAAACACTAATAAATTTAGTTGGCTAGGTGCTGTACTCACTCTACTCGAACATTAACATTGTGGTGTTTTCTGTGCTGTTGACTGCGGAAATCACAATTATTCTTCCTCGCCTAAATTTGATTTCACTGCACTATTTTCATTCAACAATGTCTAATCTTGCTCCTCTGTTGATCTTCAGTCTGGTAGGTCTTGCTGACCACATTACTTCGATAAACTGCAACCAACACTAAGACTCTGTATCTCTCCAAGTTTTACATTATCTTCTAGATTTACATTTCCTCTTACTTCTTTGCATTCGCAGGCATTAACTTGACATTGTCACCCATCTATACTTGGAATGTGACATTACTTACTTTATTGCTTTATCCTGTACTGGCTTCGTCTAGTATCTTCTCCCCGCACTGTTTTCACCGGGCCAATTCCAACAATGAAAACATTGCAGCTGTTTTATCTGGGTTGCAGAGTACGACGGCCGAACATACTCAAACATATTGTAGATACAGTGTATACTTTACTCATGTCAACCATGATACATCTTACACCAGTTGCCGGAAACTTGCGGGTGCTTCCTAAACTCGGTGTTGCCATCTAAAACTACCAAAGACAAGTGCCCAACACCTTCCCCTTTACAGTGCATGACACATACAGCCACTTGTAAGTTAATACACTTATTAAAACGAAATAATAAACTTCTGCGACTTCTTTAAACACTAAACAACAGCAAAATATAAACAGGTGTAGGCCACAACACAATTAACAAACTGACAACATGTTACTAGTCAAAGTTAAATCTACTATCTAACAATGCTACAGACTTAGAGATTTAGACGCTTCACAGATTTCGCCATCCTTCCACTTCTGGTAGCCGAGGCTTGGTAATCTCTGTCTGTTGTTTCCTGAAGAAAGTCCTCACCATACACAGTAAACCTGTTGGCCAATGCATCAGGAGCAATTTGGAGGTCAAACCCCCGGAAGTCAGGCTCTGTTGATGAAGTGTGTTGAGCCTGCTTGAGTCGATCACCTCCTGCGCCAGCCTCAGTATAATTAGCTTCGGACAGGATTGGAGCTGACGGTCAGAGCTTCCACAAGATTTTGGACCTTTTTAAGTGGATCACATTGCGACGCACTATCTTCTGATCAGATACTCGTACCCAATAAGAGCGAGGTGATGGGTGCTTATCCACAATAACTCCCAGCTCCCACTTGTCATTTTTGTGCGTTTTTACAACCCCCTTTTCCCCTTAATAAATGTTATCTCTTGTCACCTGGCAGTTTTGTAGTTTTGTTGAACGCATATTTCATTTGCTGATCCTTGGATATTAATGCTCTAACAACATGTTCCGGGGCGATAACCGTAGGTCTGAGGGTGTTGTATGAGACCTTACCCCTAAGTCTCCTACTAAACAGTAATTGGGAGGAGGACCAATCCAGGCCAGGAAGAAGGGTATTAGTATACTCGCGAAGTAAGTTTCTGAAATCAGTCCCCTGACTTTTGCGTAGCAGCATTTTACTAATATTTACAGCCATTAACGCTACCGGTAACCCATTACCGCGGGCTAAATGATGACTACTGGTCCAGAGCTCAATATCACTCTCTGCGTAATACTGACGACATTAATGGGAGTTAAATGGCATATTGTCGGCCATGAGCACTCGTGGGAAACCATGGGTACTGAAGACATGTTGCATGTCACGGATTACTGCAGAAGAAGTTTTCTTTGGAAGGTCACACACATCTATCCATTTGGAATATTTGTCCATAAGAACCAAACAAGCTTTCCCAAAAAAGTAAAAAATATCTACACCTACTGTTTCGTATGGCTTGAAATGGGCTGTGGACAGAAGGGCTGTTTGTAATTGGCAAGACGGAACTTTTCACAAACAGAGCACTTTTGGATGAACTGTACAATGCCCACTGACATAGAAAGCCAATAAAACAATTGGCGACATTTGGACTTAGTCTTGGATTCTCCGCAGTGACCTTCATGGAGCAGCTGTAAAACATATTGTCTTAATGCTCCAGGAACAACAATCTTACCACCAAGAAAAACTAAACCACTTTCAACACACAAGTCATCTCTCAATTTGTAATAGGGTTTGCACACTAGAGGAACTCTACTGTACGGAGGCCAATCTGACTGGCAAAAATTGGTAAACATGATCAATGCTTTAGTCATTCTGTCATATCACTTGAAAACATTAGTTTTTCAGTGCCAAATGAGTTCTTAGTTGTCTGTAGGAACAATTCAGCCGGAGTTTTCGTGGTTACTGAACATAGGCAAATGAAATCACATCAAGTTTATGCTATGATATACACTTTTGAGCAAGTTTGTAGTCATTGTACAGCTGATAGTTGAATGCTGCACAGTCTGTGCATGTGTCTCTGCAGCACTGTTTTGATTGTGGATGATACGCACATTAGGCTAATACCTGACTTGTTTTACGCTATTTGATTATAAAAGAAGACCACTCCTCATTCTGGAATGGTGGAACATTGTCTTACTACTATTTTGGGCTACCAAAATGTTGCAAATTAGTGTTTTTAACTTTTCCACATCACAAATGCTAATGTAGCATTCATTGGAATTACTTCCAACCATTTGGAAAAAGAATCAACCATACTCGTTTATGCTCATCAGCAAAATCCACGTACACCCTTTTCCATCAGTCAGTTCAATGAGGAGTGTTGTTGTTGTTGTTGTTGTTGTTGTTGTTGTTGTTGTTGTTGTTGTTGTTGTTGTTGTTGTTGTTGTTGTTGTTGTTGTCTTCGCCTTCTCCTTTTCTTTCTCCTTCTCCTCTACCTGTGTAGGTTACCACAAAAAACTCAACTGCATAAACACTCTCTGCCCCTAACTAATATTACTTCACTTCACACTCCCTTGCCGTACGCTGTCAGTCTCTGAACACCTCAACCAGCTTGTGACAGCCTCTTCTAGATTAGACCCTACACCTAGCACATCGTCCACATATGCACACACTCCCTTTTGTGTATTTGAAAAAATTTTCTTTACTATTTTTGGATGGATCCAAAGAGTAGTAGAAAACACAAAAGTAGCATAGCGTGAGTATACCGTTCCCTATAAAATACGTTAAATGTTGAAAATGGCTGAATGTATTTGCTTATTGAGGTTTTTATTATAAGTAAAATGCAAATACAACACACAGAAAAATCCGAGTATAATAACGTTGTTTTGACTTTGTCAGAGTGTAACAAAGATGGTTGTCATGTAACATGTATGATACTGAGAATAGTCTGTTGTGAAATAAAAGGGTCGGAGAATATAACAGTGGCGACGAATATCGGATTCTATCAAGTTGATCGGGCGGGTTGGAACAATTAAGTTCAAGATAATTTACACGAGAATATCGGGAAGTTCATCTGGTGGATACAGTGACAGCGCGCGCCGCGCATCTTCGTCGGAGTTCGGGAATGGTGTCGTTTGGAAAAATTTAGGAGTTCAAGGAGGAAAACAGAGAATTCGAGTGCTCTGTCGAAAGGTTGGAACATTATTTCAAAGCAAATAAGGTCAAGGAAGAAGAAAAGTGCAGTGTGTTTTTAACGGTAATCGGGCCGAAGGCATACGCGGTTCTTAAAATCTTGTGTGTTCCGGACAAGCTGGGTGCGAAAACGTGTGAACAGATAGTGGAGATAGTACGAAACCATTTCGCTCCATCAAAAATCGTCATCGCGGAAAGAGTGAAATTAATGAGGCGGAAGCAACACAGCTCTGAGAGCATCTCTGAATACGCAGTGGATTTACAAAAATTGTCCCTGTCCTGTGATTATAACCAGTTCCTCGACGAGGCGTTACGTGATGCGTTTGTGAGCGGCCTATTTAATGAAGAAATTGTCCAGAAGCTGTTAGTGGAGGAGGACTTAACCTTCAAGACAGCAGTGGAAAAAGCTGGAATACTAGAGGCTGCTATGAAGCATTCCAAAGAACTGCTGCCAAGGCAGTTGGTAGAGGACAATAAATTGAGTGGAAATGGCCATACGTATGCAATAATGCAAGGTAGGTAATATGGCAGTGTGGTGGAAAAAGGAAAAGGGAGCGTTCAAATTAAATGTTGCTACAGGTGCAATAATAGTAATCATTTAGCAGCACAATGCCCTTATGCCAATTATATATGTAAGGCATGCAACAAAAGAGTTCACTTACAGAGAGCTTGCCATAGCAGGGAGGTAAATATTGTGGAAGAAGTCAAGGAAGATGATGGAATGGATTTGTTAAACATTGACTTTAGTGGAACAGAAGATAGGAAAGGCGAGTTCACAGTGGAAGTTCTGAGGAATGGAAAAAAAGAAAAGATGACAGTCGACACGGGAGCGGTGGTATCCGTCTGTTCGGATAGAGTATATCGCAGCAAATTAAAAGAAATACCATTACGTAAGACGGCATTGAGATTGAAAACATATTCTGGAGAACCCCTGGCTGTTCTGGGTGAGTGTATGATCAAAGTAGAACATAACAACCAGAAGCGGACACTGCCCATGGTGGTTATAAAAAGTACAGGAGCTTCGCCGCCTACACTGCTAGGGATTGGCTGGACCAACTGCAACTTGACTGGTCAGCAATTCTCAACCAGAACGGAATCAGAAGAGAAAATAAGATTGGATAGATTGATGGTAAGGATGCAAGAAGGGGTGAACAGGGAAGCCTTGATACACGAGCTCAAAAGAAAGTATCAACCCATGTTCAAAGAGCAGGCTGGAGTCATCAAGGGGATGGAAGCATAAGTGGCCATCAAGGAGGGGGCAGTCCCAGTATTTTACAAGGCTAGGAAGGTGCAATATGCAATGAAAGAAGTGGTGGAGGAAGAAATTGATCAGCTGGTAAAGAAGGGAGCCCTGTATCCAGTGTCAAGGTCAGAATGGGCAACCCCGATAGTACGTGTGCGGAAGAGAGACAACAGTATCTGAATGTGTGCCAACATAAAAATTACATTAAATCCTTTGGTGCAGATGGACAACTATCTGCTACCATCTCCAGCCGACCTGTTTACAGTGTTAACCGGGGGGAAAAGTGTTTTCGGTACTTGACTTGCGTTCTGCATATACCCAGGTACCGGTGAGTGAACAAAGTCAACAGTTTTTAACAATCAACACACACCGAGGGCTATTACGTTATACTAGGTTACCATTTGGGTTGTGCAGTGCGCCTAGTATATTCCAGAAGATGATTGATGAAGTGTTAAAGGGGTTACCTGGAGTAGTTAGTTGCATATCTGGACGACATCTTGGTAGTAGGTTCTAGTCTGAAGGATGCTTATGGAAAGCTAGAAGCAGCGTTGGAATGCCTCCAGGAGCATAATTTGTGCATTAGGGAAGATAAGTGTAAATTGTTATGCAAGAATGTAGCGTATTTGGGACACAGAATGGATGCTGAAGGGTTACACCCTACGAAGGAAAAAGTGAAGGCTATTCAGGAAGCACCTGCACCGACTGATGTAACACAGCTGCGAGCATACTTAGGGTTGTTACAGTTTTATAGTAAGTTTTTGCCAAACATGGAACAGGAGCAACAATGGGAGTGGACACCAGATTGTGAGGAAGTTTTCCCAGAGAGCAAATGGTTGTTGATAGCGAGTGATGTATTAGTTCCGTATGACCCCGAGCTGGAGCTAGTGATGACAGCGGATGCCAGTGCATATGGATTGGGTGCAGTGCTCTCGCATCGTTGGCCTTCAGGGGATGAGAGACCAATAGTTTTTGCTTCAAGGGCACTGACAAAAACAGAGATGGCTTATAGTCAGGCGGAAAGAGAGGCACTAGCATTGATTTTCGCAGTCAAAAAGTTCCACCTATATCTCTACGGCCGACAGTTTGAGCTGATCACGGATCATCAAGCATTGATAACCTTGTTCGAGAGTAAAAAAGGAACTCCCATAATGGCAGCAGCAAGAATACAGCGTTGGGTGATGTTCCTTGCACCATATCAATATCGCGTTAGATATAAAAAGGATCAGAAATAGAGGCTGCTGATGGGTTGCCAAGAGTACGTAGACAGGTGGTTGCGAATGAGGGCGGGGAGAGTATGGACGAAGGTGTGTCAGTGTTCTTTTTCTCCCTGCTGGAGGAGCTATCACTAACAGCGTGGGACATTGCCCAAGCTACTAAACAAGACCCCATCCTAGCAAAGAGGTTATACCAGACGAAGCACAGCTGGAATTAAATTGTCGTGGAACCTGAAATGAAGCCTTTCGCTGGTAGAAAGTTGAAAGAGCAAGGCTGTGTGTTATGGGGACACCGGGTGGTAATTCCACACAGTTGTGAGGTAACGTGTTAGAATTATTACATGAAGAACACCCGGGGATCACCCGGATGAAGATGCTGGCAAGAGGTTATGTGTGGTGGCCTAAGATGGACGAGCAGATCGAAGAAATGGTGCAGTGGTGTGACAGTTGCCAAATGGGGCAAAGGGCGACACAACCAGTTACAGTACAACCCTGGAGTTGGCTTGACGACGGTGCCAGAGAGTCCACATGGACATCGCAGAAAAAGGTAATTGTAAAATTCTTATTATCGTTGATGCTTTCTCGGTAGAAGCATTCTCCATGCATTCCACAGATGAATTCCACACAGTCACTCGGTTAAGAACGTTGTTTGCACAATTTGGACTGCCAGAAGTGGTGGTGACTGATAATGGGCCACCGTTTCAATCCAAAGAATTCGAGACTTTCTTGACTGCCAATGGGATACGACTCATGAAAACACTGCCCTATCACCCGCAGAGCGACAGGTGCAATTAAGGCTGCAATGTTGAAGCAGTTAACAGAGGGAGGTCCAGAACGCATGATGCAGCACAAGTTGGATGATTTCTTATTTGCTTACAGAAATACACTGCACTCAGTAACCCACGTATCACCAGCAGAACTATTTATTGAAATGTAAGCCCCGCATGCAACTAACCCTGTTGAAACCATCCTTGTTACTGTCCATAGAAAACCACCAAGCACAGGTGACAACTCGGATAAATGAGAGGCGAGGTGTCCTTAAGAGTTTTTCAGTAGGGGAACACATATGGGTGAAAACTGTAAGAGGTGAAGAAGTTAACTGGGTCAGAGGCAAGGTGCAAAAAGTGATAAGTGCTGTGACATACATGGTATTAACCGACCAACAAGGGTTCCAGATTGATTCATGCAGATCACTTGAGGAAATCACAGGGTCCACAGTCCCCAGCCAGCAACCAACAAGAAAGAACAGATGGAAACATAAGGAGTGGGGTTGGAGGAAAAGGAAAGGAAGAGAGTCAGCAAGAGTCGAAGTTTATGAGGGATTACAGACAACCTCCGGTGGATCGAGTAGGGAGGAGGAAGAGCCAGCATACAACAGAGCAAGGGAAAACGAGGCAGAGAAGGAGAAACTGGGAACATTTAAACGTGCAGAAGGTGAAAGTCAAGAGGATGAAGAATTTAAGAGTTTTCCAGAGGAACCGACGTTGGAGGTGGTTCCACCTCTAGAAAGGGATATAGCGAGGCAAGGCAATAGCCCTGTGAGAGAAGTGTGCCGCTCTCATAGAGTGATGAAGGCTCCGAATCGGCTTAACTTGTAGGGGGTTGAGCAGTTAAGATACGATTATATTGTTTTGACTTTGGTAGTGTGATTGGAGTAACTTGAGTAGTAAGATACAATAACATTGTTTTGACTTTGTCAGTGTGTAACGAAGATGGTTGTCATGTAACATGTATGAGACTGAGAGTAGTCTGTTGTGGAATAAAAGGGTCGGAGAATTTAACAGTAATCCCCCAACATCTTTTTTTTTCTTGCACATACTGTGTACATTGCTCTATATGTAGGTACCTGTATGTCATAATTGGCACTAGTGTGGCTAGTGTTTCTTTTTACAGGTTCCTCATCATACAGCTCAAGCGATACATGGTGAAAGATGGCCTCATACAGAAAATCTGCCATTCTGTTGAAATTCCTGCAAATCTCTTCATGAGGAAATTTTCTAAAAATGCAACTTCAGGAAATGTACATCATAGCAGCTCAACAGAAACAAGGCTAGTACGTAAGCGAAAAACATTCAGAGATAGGCTAACTTAATATTTTCAATAGCTACAACCAATGGTCATATTTCCTGTCACAAGTTTTTGTTGCCCCACTTAGTCTATTACATAATGATGTCCCTTTTATTACCCAAACCAACATTGTGAAACATTCCTGTATCTTAAAAGTACGGTACACTAAGAATGTGATGCTGTAAGTAAGTAGGTAATCAATTGCATTAATCTTTGCTAAAGAATACATTAATTTTCGTGGTTTGAAATGAAACATCAAACTGATAGCTGTAATATTGGCATTTTGAAGTGGTTGAAACACCTTGTTTACTATTGCTCTGGCAGTCTTTGGTAGGAAACTTGTAGTCCAAGTGTGGCTTTGCTTTAGCCCACTGATATCTTCACTTGCACTGAAAGACTGCTTCTTTTACCATAAACCTCCCCAAGCCATTCCTCTGAATATAAAAAAGAAGCAAGTGAAGTGTGAAAAATTCCATGTCAATACATAACAGAGCATGAAGAACTAGTCAACTTGCTGATCTTAATATAAGGTTATAGTAGCAATCTGGACATAATCTCATCAGCCACAAAACCCTATCATTTGCACTCCCATACTCGAAGCTGGGGGTGGTGCAGAGGCTTCAAAGGATTAGAAGACTATACTTTGGTAAACATTGCCTTTTGCAATATTACTCATCTGCAATCCCATGTGTTAGAACAGATCACAGTACAGCAGAGGCATATGTGCCTCAGCCCAATGGACAGCAACTTCACACCTCTGTGACACATTGCAGGCAGTCAGCTTGAATTAAATTCGTCACTGCCGGACCAGACAGCAAGAAATACAGATTGTTCATGGCACTGCCGACCCCGTACAGGGGTAATACAGATATTTATCTACCTGCTAAATGATATTACATGGGGTTCAGTTACCTCTCAAAATTTCACTTTCATACAAATACATTTTCTGCACTGAGAAGAGGAAACAATTTCAACAGGAACAATAGGGTTGGAAAAGTTATGAGTGTTTTTTTTTGGGGGCGGGGGTTGAAAAAGTTTAATTGTTTTAGATTTCAGGGTATAAAAACAGTCTAAAATATTCTGTAGCGTGCAAGTGGCACCAAGATAAAAAAAAAGTTAGTTATGGGTATAAATGCAGTTTCAACATGTTACTAAGAATCACCTAATTTTAATAAGTATGCGAGTCTCTATATTTGCTCTTATCAAGATTCGTGAGATAGGTAACATCCTTAAGGAACAGTTGCCAGTTTTTACCAATTTTATTTATTCAGTTTTTGCATCGAAAACTAAGTCGCCGTCTGCTCCATCATCACTGTGATCACTGATCTTAAAGCTAATGTAAATTGTTTCATCCTACAGGAGTATGCAGATGATGAGTACAGCTACAGATTACTTGGCACTATCATCCACCATGGTTCCAACTTAAGCTCAGGTAAGGTTGTATAAAAGTTATTGCATCTGCATTAACCCCTTCAGACATTTTCCGAAGATATTGCCAGTTGTAAATCAGTAGAAAAAATAAATAATAACTACTAAAGAATTTAATTTTTATTTTTGAGATGACTATTTTATTTCCTAAAAACCCATGTTAATTATTTAATGCATTTAAAAACCATGAACATTTTTCACAGACATTGTAAAAAACTTCCAATACTGAAGGGATTAATAATTAAATTTTTTACAAAAAATCTTATATTTTATAGGTACAGGATGCGGCAACGTAACCTCCTTTCTTAACACTGCAATAAAACCCATTATGTGAATCGGAAAGTTTACATTTTATAATGCAGGTACATATCTAAAGTTTGGTTTTACACAGTTTTGAAAATCAAATTAGGTAGGTAACACTCAAAATTAAGCATGACCCACCTAGTGAAGCCAATGAAAACCACGATTACACAACAAAGTAGCAGGCATTATGTCATCTACACATGTTTTTGCAGTCATAGAATACAGTGGAACCAATTTTTACACTTCTCAAGGGACAGGGGCATCATTTCAGGTTTTTTTTTTGGGGGGTAGGGGCAAGATTTTTTTTTTCGGCGACAGTGACCTTGTTGCATCTTTTTTATTAATTAAGCATGTATAAATTAGAAACTTTAATAATAAAACTTTAGTTTTATGTGCTAAAGTTAGCATTATTTAAATAACAAAATATATATTTTATAGGTACACTTAAAATTCTTAATCCAGGGGGGCGGGCATTTGCTTCTACCCCTGCCCCTTTAATGACGCCCCTGTCAAGGGACCTGGAAAAATTGTTGTAAACTGTAGGCAACTGTAAAAAGTTGTATATTTTTAATATAAAAGCAACAAGTTGGATCACAAAAAGTAGATGTAAAATGTGGAGAAGTGTAAAAACAGAAGGTGTAAAAAAAGGGGTGTATACTGGTATTTTTTGAAGTCGGATAGTCAGTAGAAGTGACTCCCGTCAAAGCCATGTTAGGCAGGCTTACAGGCATAAGAACCACATACTGCTCATGCCCACGGCCTATTCACAACACACATCTTAGAATAGCAGCCCAGAACACAAGTTTGATGAGCACAAAGGTCATCCATAACTTGCCTATTCACCTCTACGCACAAGGCGCTCAACTGATGCAGTGTTCATATTTGTGACTCGTCATAAAATCTGAGGAAGACTAGGAAATAGTTTTTCTTTAAGATCCTATGGATGAAACCAGACTTGTGTAACAATTTTTTGTGCCAGGCTTTATTCTACTCCTGCTCCACACAGCATCACTGGCAGCGGGTGATCACTAATTTAGTGTTACATTAGATACTGAAGGGAATAGAAGTTTAAATTACAGTTGGCTGCCAATTGCTTGACTTTAGCTAAACTTCCTTGGTTATTTGGAGAGAAATTTTGAAATAAATTTGATAAATATTCCAGTTTTTATGGTAGGTGCTAATGAATAATAACACCGGAATTTCTTACTTTTTTGGATACTTCAGAAATTCAGAATTCAGTCTGTCAGTCTGAGATATTCTAGCTGCTTTATTTTTATGAAACTCACGCTTGGTTTCCTCTACGAAACAACCGCACACCTCCGCGTCTCCAACAAACAGCGACCCATGAGCGTACATCCAAGGTGATGAGAAACAAAGATTCTAAAAATATAGGTAAACTCGCCCGAAATTCGCAGCCAACCGAGCCTGCGATCGCGGCAATCATGCGTGGGTACGTCAATACCTTGGTGACGATCACAAAGAAAGCAAATCTTAATCCAATGTGCAGGCTCCCGCGAACGTCCGCGGCTCCGGGGCTCGTCTACCTCTTATGACGGCCACGACAAGTGTCTAGATAAATCTGCGGACTCCCGCGAATACCCGCGGCGAATCCGGGCACAACCACATCTCATGGTGGCCACAACGAGTGTCTCCTCAAGCTCCTTAACCAATGCTTTTGCAGCACTTTCTCTAAAAAAATCTACCCCTTTATACTCCCAAACCAATTGTTGTCTCTCTGGGCAACTAACAAAACTAACCCGGCCTTTCTTCCATATCGGTTCAGTATTTCTTTTCAAAATTAACAGGTTGACATTAACGTATGCTACGTTCTACTTTTATTACTGTTCCTATTTTCCTTTTGTCCATTTCTTCGACAATTAAAGTTAATTATTGAAAGGTTGCTGATGTGCCCAACTAGCTAAAGAAAACACACAAAATTTTTGATTGCAAGATAGGTGCCGACGAACCCACGCATCTCGGGATGCATATTCCGATGACGTTAAACTAATTTGACTGTATGGTAGAGAAACAATTAGGTATTTTTTCCAAGGGTTAAATAGATAATTGAAAGAGTTGATTGACTGTGGAAATGGCCACGACTACCCAGAAAACCACCCGACTGGTGATCCTTAGGTACGCTGTCCACCGCTTCGCAGTTTGACGACGAAGATATTATCACTTTTCTCGACGAAGTTAAATACATGGTACTTGCTTGCTTACATATTTGCGTCCCCCCCTCTAGCATCCCGCGTACTCCTCTGTTAGCCTTGCGTCTCTTCCCCATCCCCGAGCACATGTGGCGCTTGGCAGGTTACATTGATACCAAACAAGACATATTTACTGTAAGATTTATGGTAGTGATAGTTTTATGTGTTTTTATAATTACTATAGACGGTGTATCACATACCCCTTGATGTTTGACGAGCACATCGTACCTGTATATACCCAAGACAACTGTGCTGAAATAAATATTAATGTTGATGACACTTCATTGTAACTATTGCCTTTACAGAATAACACAGTAAAATGTCTTAAATTGTAGCATATCACTACATTTTATAGTATTTATGAAATAGTCCCGTTACACATATACTCTAACTTATATACAAAATTTGGGCTCTTTATTATATTTCACTGCAGGGGTAGGTGAAGCCACGCTCCTGTGCTGACCTACTTTAGCCTATGAGTTCTGTTTCCTACACCAAATCAAGGTCTCTGGCCAGCTAGCATCTCATATTTACAGCTTTCTCTCTTCCCCGCTGTGTGGAGGGTTAAATGGCAGTGAAACAATTCAAAATTTCTCTTAAACCCTGCGCCTCTTGCCAATTTGCAAAACTAAGTTTAATATAAATGACATGAAACAAATTATTGCAATTTAGTAAGATTAAACACACAATTCTGAATATAATGAAATTCCAATGGGCTCTAAAGCTATTCTAAGACATTTTACTGTATTTACATTGAACATTCTAATCACTATTTAAGGGCTAGTAGGCCCATTACATAGCTTTAAATTAATTTAATAGTTTTGAGTTGAGTTAAGTTTAAATTATAAAAAATCGCCTCTGTTACCTTCCAGCTTTGAAAAATTAAATTTGCAGTCATAAAAATAGGCCATGCTGATGCTTGTGATCAGGCGCACTATCTTGGAGTTTCAGGAGTGATCACAACACACTAGCTGAACACACTAATGCAAAGCTGTTTTGAACTAACAAAGTGAAACTGTAACATGGGAATGTAAAAGGATAGTGATTACAGTCACATTTTGAACAGTCAACAAATCCCTATTAGTGCTAGTCATTAGTGTACTTTACAGCATGTGTTAATAAATGGTATGGTATTCTCTTAAATAAAGTACACGCTGTTACTCTCAAAATGTTTGTCACCCTAGTGAGATCTTGGTACAAACCATTTATCAAAAGTCTGAATCAGTTTAATAAATAATTCTAAAATATATAAATTAAATACTTTCGATTAATTGGTGAAATACATTTTTACCTATTAGTTTCAAAAGTTGATAAAATGTACAAGCTGATTATTCCTATAGACATGTGCAATTTTTCAGTACCTATAGAAATATTTTGTCTACGGTACTTCCTGTGACTGCTGTGTAGTCAATATAAATTAGTAGACTAATTAGGTCAAGAGGAAACTAATGTATTATTTTATGAGCATAACTGAACACAGTGACATGTTTCGTTCAGGGCACTATGTGGCAGATGTCTACAACTTGCAGCAAAGAGCCTGGTATCATTATGATGATACTTTGGTTTCAAAAATCACAGAAGCAGAAGCCCTCAATTCAAGAAGACAAAGGAATGGTTATGTGTTGGTGTACATATCCAGGTAACGTAGCGCTGCATGTCTACATGTATATATGTAATGATGGTGCAATATCCAGGGACAGGTGGACAGTGTGTCAGCAAATAAGGAACAACTTAGTGTATATTCTTGTTTCTTCCCTGAAATACAGAAGTTTAGTAACTTGTACTGCAGTATACCTACCATATGTTGGAGTAATGTAAGAATTCATTTGATTAGCTAAATTTTTATAAGTGATGAACAGCTGCACAGGAGTGTGCCTATCCACACCTTTCTTGTAATGCGAGCTTCAAATGATATTTCCCACATGATGCTTTAACTCTTTACAGACCTAGAGTACTATCCAAATTTAAATCTTTATGAAACTTGAAAAGAATGTTATAAAATCAACAGAATTATAACGAGAGAAAATATTTGTATTTATTTACTGCATCAGTAAAATTTGAGGACTGAGTGAAAATAACTTGCTAAAAGTTTTTGTTTCATGTCCACGAGACATAGATATTCATCCATCTGTGATGTAATTTTATTTTTAAACGTGCATATTAATACAATATAGTATTTACATATGTCATATGTTATACTTCTGTTTTCTCACAAAAAGAGAATTTAAATTAGTGCAGAATTTAAATTAGTGCAATCCTCACAAAATTATCTACAGCTATAACTTTTTTTCAACAAAAATAAAGAATTTTTTTATTTTTATTATTTAATTCAAAAATGTTCAGAAACTAAAAGAAATGTATAAACTTGTTAATTCTCTGCTATTCTAGTGAGAAACAACCAAATTGAATCCAGTTGTCTTTTAATTACATTGCATAATGATTAGCCTTTTTTAGGCAAAAACAGAGACATTGTATGTATTTATTTGTCTACAGCACGGCCGTAAAAGAACAGGTCTGGACACTCGCCTGGAAACTTGACCCCCTTGTTGTTTGGTTGCAGTTCTCCAAGTTACAGAGAGTGTTGTGCGTCTTTGGCACTGCAATCAGGGCGGTCGGGCTCAAACTCCGCCCACTTCCTCCCACAAAGATAAACAAAATATCAAAACACATTTTTTATCAATTTATGAAATACTTCCTTCACTCACAATCCTCAAGCATGGCTCCAGCAATATTTATTTACTTTAAAATGTAAATACTATTAAAAAGTGGGCAGGTTTGAGCCCGACTGCCCTGACTGCAGCACTGATAAAGCACAACATTCTCTGTAACTTGGTAAACTGCAGCCATACAACAAGGGGGTCAAGCAAAATGCATTGGTAGACAAGCGAGTGTCCAGACCTATACTTCTACAACCGTGGTCTACAGTATCAATTTATTTTAAAAGCATATGTGTATTCAAATAAATTTATAAATATTTTTTCAAGTTCTTTCACTTTCGTATAAGAAGTAACTGGAAATGAACATAACCACGCACTATTTCAAATGTTTTTTAGTAACGAGAGGTAATTGTTTATGTTTTTTGGGCATCATTTCTTTCTTAAGAGGTCTACATTTTAAATATGAAGTCATTAATATTTTAATTTAATATATAAGTCAGAGGGAACTAAATATAGATGAAATAGACTCTGTAAAAATTTTGCACTATTCAATGTTTTTAATATTTTCGGTGGTAAGGAGAGGGAATAATAATACATACAGTACACACTATCTGTCGATTGTTTATTCTTTACGCCAGTGTAAGTTTTAATGTTAACTTTAAAAACAAAAATACACTTTAAATAATTTGTTATTTTGGTTGATATCAATTAATTTTACAACAGTACTCTTGGGAACCATCAACAGTTTAAAAATCAAGGTTCTACAGTACTACTGTATCTCTCTTCTTGTAATCAGAATCCTTCAAATATAGTATTTGTAAAAGTTTTCTTAACTGATGTAAATAGAGTTTTGCAAAACATATAACATACATGAGGTACATATTTTATTGCCAATATTGATTTTTTTTTCAGTCTGGTGGCAAAGAAGTACATGAAGACATAACTTCTGCAAGTCAGAATACGGGATTATTGTCTTGTAAATATGTTTGTGACTTTGTATAGTTGTTTGTATTTTATTACAGTTTAATGTATTAAACTAAAATGTTTTGAAAAAAGAAAAATTGTACACTGGAGAATGTATGGTTTCAATTTCCGAAAAGTCACCATAATTTATCTAATCCTAGAAACAGGGATGGATCTAGGCTTTCCTTCGCCCAGGGCAAGAATTGTGATTTGCTCACCCCCCCTCCTTTCCCTCCCTCTTTTTCCGTCAGGCCAATCAACCCAACAGTAATAAACATATCTTACACATGTTGATTTGCTCTCACATAAATACCTAACAGTATAAAATTTCAGTAGAAATACATAAAACCTGTACCAACTAGCTACCATTAGCAATGTTTTAAGTGTGCATTCTAATTATAAGTACTGTATTTATAACATCATATGGTGTTCAAGGGTAGTAAAAATACAAAAATAAAATAACTAGTAAAACTCTAAATACATATTGCTAGATATTTTATCTTTTTTACACTCATTTACATTTCATTACCAAGTAAAAATTTTCTGCACCATCAGCACCCCCTCTAACCTGGCACCCGGAGCAGTCTGTCCCCCTACTACCCCTAGATCCGCCCCTGCTTAGAAAGTCAGTGTGTGTGTGTAAGCTGTGTAGCCTTCTACAGAATATTGGATCAATTATATGTCATCACACACGCACATACACACCATCGTCCCTGTCCATTGTACTATACTGTACACATAATCTTCTCCGTAAATAGACAGTGTAACTTAGTAACTTACCATTGTTACATTTTATCGCCAAGCTCAGGCTTCATCTTCCTCCTTGCAAACATAACAGACGATGAGTAAATACCATACTGATGACAACAGTCCCGTTTATCCTACTTTTGTGTACAAGCTCTGTCTTCAACCATATAATGTATTGTCTATCCAATTCAAATAAACTGATACCCCCAAGATTACATACTTGTTTTACTGGGTTGTGAATGGGTTTCCATCAACCATTTTAACTTTCTACGCATGAGAACTTCCTTATTCCTGTTGATATTTTATCTTTGTACTCCAATATACATTTCATATTGCATTTTTTTTATATAACTTTTCAGGCATTTATATTACATACAGTATTTGAATAACTCCTAATACAAGTCCTTTAATTAAAACAGCAAGATCCTTAAATAAGCATTTGTGTGTGTATGTTCTAATACTGTACCTCCTCAAGTAATGAATGCTCTATAAACAAATTTTTACAGGCAAACAAAGAAAAGGTGGGAAACAGCAGCTACGCTACTAATTACTAAAACACGTAGACCGAGATGCACAAGTACTTACAGAAACAGTACTTGCAGGTTGGAGAACACACAACACAGATGGACAGTACATTTTTGTGCAGTTGCACAGTCGGCACGTTACACTGGCCAGGCCAGCTTCCTCAGGCGGCGAGTGATTGCACACTGCAGTATGGTGGGCGGTATGTGACGGTTGGTAACTAGCACACCTAGCAGGTGAGGTATGAACCAGGGGGTGGCGGGAAACTTGAAAGTGATCGGATGTTGAGGCGAGGTGGTTGTCTGGATTTTGTGATATACTGATGAGTTAATTCCAAACATCAGTTCTGCACTATTGTCTGAAGATGGTAAGGCTCTCACCACTCTGGTGCTGTAACAAGCATCAAAAGAGAGTTTGTGGGAGGCTGCATGTGCAGCAACTGGCTTATCTTGAAGGTTTGGAATGGAACTGGCTATTGCTTGTTTGGTATCTGTGTTTTGTGTTTTCCAACCTGCAAGTACTGTTTCTGTAAGTACTTCAGCATCTCTGTCTACATGCTTTAGTGCATTTTTACAGGGAGAGTACAAAATACTTGTACCTGTGTTTCAGATTTTACAATTTTATGTCTGAAAATGAAACAAATATAGAATGAAATAAAATTTCACAAATTTGTACAAATATTATGTAAATTCCCTGACAAAAAATTGGGGGAAAAAAATTTACAAAAACAGTCAAGTCAGATGTGTTTGCTACACCTCACAGCAGGTACTAATACAGTATAATGGTGTTATGTATAACTGGAACACAAGTGCTTTCAGACACTTAGTTCAACTCCTGCTCGCTCAAACTTGCCTCTTCATACCTGATTACAAGGCACTCTAATGAAGTGGTGGTGTGTTCCCCTTGAGGACTACTCTTACATTGAATACCATAAGTTGGTAGTTGTTAACATATTCCAACTGTGATAGATTTTATCAGTTGTAAGCAAAAGTTATTTTTCAAAACTACAACTGCATAAGAATATTCAATAGGGACCATTATTTTGATTAGAGTTAGAGAAACTTGTTACTGATAACATTACTATTCACACAAATATAATGCATGTAGAGAGCAATTTGTGACGAACTCTGAAACGAATGATACTACAGGCTGAACACACAAAGGACAAATTACAAGGCATGTGGTCTTGTAGTATTATACCCAAATCACATTGACGAGGAAGAGGGTTTTATGCCACGTATGTAGCAGAATTTACAGTGCTTTTGACTTATCCCAGTTGGTTCTACTATCTCCAATCCCAGAGAAAAAAATTTACAGATAAAATATGTACTTTAGATCCTACAAAGAAAACTTATATTTTTAAACAATTAATGTACAAGTATTATAGTACAGTAGAAAATATTTTGATTAAATTTTACTGAAATGAAAATAGATGTAACTGGCTAGGTATTATCGACTTTGTAGACATACAACACTAGCTTGAAATACTCCACTATGGCAGTTTTTTTGGAATTATTAGCCACCAGTAGCTGCCAAGTGCCACGTGGCCTCTCACCCCAGAAGTGGACAGATGTGAAATTCCAAGCACTGAACCCTGATGTAGAATTATCATACCTTCTCTGTGTCAACAGCTGAGAGACTGTACCTGAAAAATACACAGAATTTTGCATATATTACAATAGCAAATACAATCCATTAAGGGTGCTGCCTACATGGGGGTATTTTGCAAATGAAATGTCCAGAAGTGTAAAAGTGATACAGATTACAACATATGCACCTATTGCCCCAGTGTTCTTAAGTGCAGGGTGCTGACTTGGCATGCAGTGTTGCTTCATGCTACTGGAACTATAGGCTTTCAAGCTGTAACCTTGTCATTGTATTGTTAAAAAAATCTGCAACCAGGTTTATTGTAGTATTCATAGTTGAATCAACCTGGGTACTAGATTTTGAGATGTTAAAGTGCAAAAAAAAATGTATTTTTGGCTATGTTAGAGGGCTTGGAAAAAGTGAATTAATTGTATGTAACCATTTGAAAGTTTTCAACAACCATCTTCTAAAATGTATTTTCATTTAATAGAGCAGAGAATTTTGAATATGTTGGGATGTTTAAAAATGTATTTATAAATATGTGACATACTGTACTTCAATGCAATTATAAAAAAACAATGCAATTATAAAAAAATAAAAAAAAAAACAGGTAGGCAGGCATTTTAATACTGTAATAAACATGAAAAATAAAAGTGTTTACAAAACTAATTATAGAAACTATGGAATATTTTTTAATCAGTTAAAATAGTCAGTCATATATGTAATTCTGAAAGTTAATTCCAGGAGGAAATGTTACAAGAAGAGCATAGGTCATATTGCCGAAAATTACATATCCAAGTGAACTTGCCAGCTACCCAGCTATTGTAATGTTACAGGAGAATAATATGTAACGTATTTTATATAAATGATCTCTTCAGACATTAGTAGCTTTTCCTCCCCTAAACAGAGGTGACTGAGAGCATGTGAATTGATTCCGGTCAAAATGTCTGACAATTACCCCCTGAGCAAAACAAGTTGACGGATGTTGAGTCGCAATAACTGCTTACTAACACTGGAAGGAATAATAAAGACCAAACATCAAGGTTGGAACACCAGATGTAAGTTGTTAACACTGAGCTTGCTGTATCTTCCCTCTGTGTTTATGTTAACCTGTCAAGGCTGATATAAAAGCAAAGCTGATGCAAAAGTCATGTATGACACAGTCCAGTAAGTGAAAGACAAATTTACTACAGCTTTCACTGTTAACTCATGTTCTCTCCTGATTCCTTGAGCATAAATGTGTACAGTATACCACGTATCTGTGTAAGGAAAAGACTTGGAATTAACATTACAACATGTGTTGAGTATGAAACTTCAGCTCACCATTTACGCACCAGTTGAAATATACTGTAATGCTCACCTGCAGGGGAAATTAAAAACAATTCCAGCTTTCCTCTGTGACTATGTGTCAGTGTCAAGCATACTACTGCATGTTCCATACTGTATCCAGGCCCCGCTTCAGCAAAAACATCAACAGAACCACGGGTTTCACCTGATACAGCCCTGCAACAAAAGGTATACCATTTATCAGCTGTACTTTCAAGATATTACCTTTAATTGCACCATTTTTAGAATGCCAAAATGGCTCTCACATCATTCCCTTTCCAGTATGTATGGGTTCATTTTAAAAATCACCGCAGAAAATATGAACTTGAATGAGGATAACTGTAATAAAGAACACATCTGACTTTTATGTTCAGGATTTTATAGAACTATTACAAAACCGTTATAACATCCCTTGATCCACACACATGTTCTTTAAAACAGAACATTACAATGTTGTAATGGCTTTACTTTCAAACAGTGAAGATTTTATCGTCTTGTAAGTAAGTATTATAAGAGCATTCTATCACCACCAAATTCTAGCCCAAGTTCATATTTTTCAGTGGATCTCTCTTTAAGCTAAACAAATTGTATCTGTGAAAATATTTATATGTTTATTGCAGTTAGTATACTAAATATTGACACTATTAACGACTCACACATCTTAAGAGCTTTTTTTTTTTTAATATATGTTGTACTCAATATCCTGGAAACTATTGGGGAGCGCCGTAATGTCATGTAAACTATGTATTGCTACGAAAGTGTAATAGTAAGTTCTCATGCGTGTACTATTGCTATCTGTAGTATGTGAATTAAATTACATGGTAAAGAGAATACTTTAAGGGCAACCCCACTGCTATTAACTAAATTTGTAGTTTATTTAAAGTTGTGACATTTCAGACTTGGTACACCAACTTTGAAATTTACTGCTGGGGGCACCCTTTCAGTGAAGCACAAAGAAAATTTAATTTCACAGGTTCAAATGTAACGAATGGTGATCACAGATAACTCTATTGTATGTTTTGTAACACCAATTTCACATGTTCAAATCAAAGAAACGAAATACAGTATTACCATAACTAGTATAGCATACCATGCTCGGCACTTAACCAACAGAACCCTCTTGGTTCTTTCTACATCCATCTGTGCACACCACAAGTCCATCTCTGCCCCATCTTGCGAACGACCAAAACAATTCTGAGACTGCTACACACGTCCGTCTCCTCTCCCATCTTGCTAACGAACAACGACAACTTCGCAGGCAAGCTACTGACATTGCCCGTCAGTGGTGCTGCCCCGCGGCGATTACAGGAGGACTCAATTTAAAAAATATTACGCTATTAGCAATTTTAACATAAAATTTTAAAGTGGTAATATTCACAATCAAAGTATTAACAATTTTGTTTTCTTACAAATTATATACATTTACATTAAATAATGATACTGTTGCTAAATGAAAGATATATAAATTCAAAATTTCTAGGGCAAATCAGGAACAGTCTATTATTCCATTGGTTGCAATAAAATATTATGTTGATTTCTTATGTAAAGTAACTGGCCTCACCAGACCATCCTTTTTTGCTTTAAGTAGAAGTATGCTCCTGGGTTCATTTTTTTAAAAATTGTAATTGATAATAGTAGAACTTAATTTTGTTGTTTTCGAAGATTTGAGACCGCAGAAGGCATGTCAGTGTACAACATACAGCTGCCAAAGTGTTAAGACCACCTTTCAGCCACATATTGAGGTGTAGGCCTGAGATTTGGGGGCAACTAGGAGGGACCTAGTGGTGGCCCATGGTAAAGAGCCGCTGCCCAGCTCTGCACTCCAAGGAGCCTGGTGTTTGTCCTCCCAATTTTGTGTGTGTTTGTGCTTCGAGTGTTTTGTGTACCTGAAATATCACATCAGTTTTTTTCTCTTCAACATAAGATTTAAATAAAGTAATAATCTCTACCAATGGGGTGAACTGTACCTAATAGATCACCAGGAAACAAGAAGAACAAACATGTGTAAAAATATTGTAATCTTTGTTTCTTTAAGCGTGGCAGTCGGGTAATTTATAAAAATATCAAATTTTAATTTATGTAAATTTTTCTAAGGAAGTATTTCAAATGAATAACCTATTAGCTAAAACAGAATATTGTGAGGGAAGCT
>PNEQ01003411.1:0-13297 GCA_003012365.1 Medauroidea extradentata
GTAAAATATGAAATAATGTAAACATGAAACTTGAGTGAAATTTAGGTTAACAAATTTTCAAAACTTTGCAACTATGCACGCGAGAAGGTCGACTTAGAACACGACGTGTAAACCAGCTGCGGCACGCAGCGGCGTGACCTTGCTTGACCCCGCCCGCCCGGCCACGGACATCAGCTGTGCGCATAGCTACACTGTGCGTAACGGCCGCAAGTCCCGACGTATGACGGCCGCACATTTAATATTTTTGCTTATAGTAAGTGCTGGTATATCTTATGTTAGTTAATTAAATTTTATGTTCATTTCTTTTACTTTTGCTGTGAATTTACACAGTAAAAAATGTGCCTTCACAAAATACATGAACAAAATGCTATATAATTTTTTTTATTATTTTTTGTTTATAACGTAAGTTCGTTATAACATAAACTTTTGGCGCCGTTATAAATTTATGTTATAACGGACTTTCACTGTATTTAAACTCAACTTGAAGTAAGAAACGAAACTTGGCCAGATATTGACACGCGCATGAAATGCTGGAAGCTGTACTTGAATTACATTCTGTGTTATCAATACAATAGAACCCAGATTTAACGAAATACTATGGGACCCGAAAATGTTTACTCTAAATCGATGTTTCGTTAAATCCGACTTCACCCCTCCCTTCATCACCCATAAAAAAAATTTAAATCCTCGGGCATGTATCTTCGGAATTTAAGGTAATTTAGAAAAGTATATTGGCTCAAAACAATCAACAGATAACCCACAGCCGTGAAAAGAAAAAAAAAATAGGCGAAAAAACATCAAAAACTTTGAGTGCAACGCTCGGCGAGCATGCACATGGAGAGTTAGGCCGCCCTTGCGCGTCATCAACACGTGAGAAGTGATGAGTAACAACACAGAGCCGAAAAGAAAGCGACACAACGGAAAAATTATCTTCTAATATGCGGGGTGGCCATTGTAGCTTGTTTGCAGCCGCGCTTGTGAAACAAACTCGTTGGTTTGCTCGCTAAAATTACTTTGCATTCAAGCATTTTTTAGCATCAGAGAAACAAATTATTTACATTTACGGTAGTAAATTAGTTGTAAAAACTCCGCATAAATAATATTACGTATTTTTAATAAACTCGATTGTTTTATCACAGGGTGCAAGTGTAAATAATCACGCTGCACACAAGTACATTCTATCGCCATATCGGTAATAGAATTAATAGAGCACGCGGCACTGCAGCCCATTCTAACGGAGATGCGAAGCACTATCGGTGTATTAGTTCTTGTGCTGGCCATCACCGCGCTGTGGAGACTGGGTATCTAAATGCTCGTTCACTCGCCAGCTGCCAGGATGAGGATCTAGGCGCGCGCTTGTTATTCAACACAGCGTTGCTCGCTCGGCCGCGGCCAAAGTTTTCAACAAATTTTAACGATTTTCTTCTTCTTTTTCTTCTTCTTCTTCTTCTTCTTCTTCTTCTTCTTCTTTTTGTCAACAGATGGTTTAAGCTTTTCTGTGGAAAAATAAGTGTATACTGCGGTCATTGCTAGTATTTTTAACGGACTTAAATTACAGTAAATATTCCATTTTGTGAAAGTAAGTTATTTATTTAATACATTTTTTTTGTTATTTTATGAAGGTTCCTAAAAATCCTTTCGTTAAATCGCTGTTTTCGTTATTTCCGAGTTCGTTAAATCTGGGCTCTACTGTATGTAGAGTTGTGTGAATGTTCAGTATACCGAAACCAAAAATTTTCACTACTCAGGGTGGTGACAGGGCGGGAAATCCGGGAATAGTCAAGGAATTTTAGTGGCCTGAGAAAGTCAGGGAATAGTCAGGATAGTAACTTCCCCGCTCCATCTCCTTTTCCAGAAATCGAAAAACAATAATTAAAATGAGGCTTATATGAATGGAACTGCGCAGACTGGCAAGCGTGAAGTCGCTTCTGGTGCTTTTCACCGGACATCACCTTACCATCTTCTTGGGAAAGAAAGCCACAAATATCATCCAGGTTGGGCTCGCTGCTTCACTTACGCCGCTTTTATCTGTAATCTATTCAGAGTTGTTTACTGCCCGATGCTGCTTATTGATGCGGAAGACTGATAGCGTGTCTTTTTTTGTTTTAAGTACGTACATACATTTCACTCCTTTCTGGATGTATGAAAAGCAGCTACCGGCTTGTAAAATTATACCACAATCTTTTGTAAAATGAGAAAGCAAACTTGCATTCTGCCGTGTGGTTTTCTTTATTGTTTTCAACAACTTAAATTTGTAATGCATAGTCGCCTATTGGAAAGAATGGATGGTAGGAAGGGCTGGCAGAATTCTATTTTTAGAGCAACGTGTTTGTTTGTGAATAAGAGCAATGAGGTGTCAAGGCAGAAGAACTTGACATGAACCACGTTCACAGGCATTTCTGCAACTGTCTGCCATGTTAACTACCCACGTGGGAACTCTACACCCCCCAGATGATAGTTGGACTCTTCCAGCTACGAGCCATTGCAACCTAGTTTGCAACCAGTAAACAATAAATAAATAAAGAAAATACTGGAAATAATTGTAAATATAAAAATTAAATGTATCGTAGTAATTTGTAGGACTTAGTAAATTAATGTCTTCATGTGGCTAGTAGTTTAATTTAGATTAATATTTGTAGTAGGACTTATCACAAAGTAGAGTAGGTCATATATTTTAAAGTTTCAGTGACAAGCGACTGGGAGAGCCGGGAAAAGTCAGGGAATTTAAGATGTCTGGAGAAGTCGGGGAAAATTGAAGGAATTCTATAAGAAACCTGGAATTTTTTTACACTGTTCAAGGGATCCTGCAAAAATGTTGTAAGAAGCGGGAAATTGTAATAAGTGGGAAATGCAGAAAAAAGCTTTTAATGATACTAAGTTGTATTAATTTGTTATTTATATAGCTAATCAAAATGTAAACAAACACTTTCAAACATGTAAAGCCACACCCAAGAATTATGTTTTATTTAAAAAAATTCAAAGCAAAAAAAAAAAAAATACACTAAGTGGTAAGTATTGAATTAGCACCGACCAGTAAACAAGGTTATGTCGGTTTTTAAAGCAGTTCAATCAACAATTTGATGGACAAAAATTTTCAATTTCCAGTTTTCTGACTATACCGTAAACACCCATGTAAGACCCGCAGCTCCATTTTCAAATTCAAATCTGGAAAAAAAAAATTTTTAATTTTTCAAAAAATTTTATTTTTTTTTCTGGCGCTAAAATACTACTACTCGCTTTAAAAAACGGCGGAATTGATACGGCTACGTTGGGTTTGGCTGGCCACAATTCAAAACGGTGACCAACAAACATCACAATACATCACAAGAAAACAATAGTGCCGCTGCTAAGCTAAAATCTTGTCGTTAGGCCTCTGGAAGTCGCTGACAAACACTGGTTTTTGGTCGTATGGATAAACCATTTCTTTTATAAAAACGGTAAATCCAATTCACACTAGCTTTAAATTCTTGATTTACACCCATTTCCCGCGCAATCTTCAAAGCCTGCATCTGGCACATCTCCGTCGTAACTGCATATCCAAACTGCCGTAATTCAGTTACGTATGCATGCAATCTTTATTCAACGGGTTGAAACTTGGCTTTCATGCCCCTGAAGGCACGCCTGTTCACATTGCATTCTTGTAACTTCACTTTGTCTTGTCGCCACTGCCTGATGCAAGACTCTGATATGTCGAATTTCCTGCCTGCCGCACAGTTACCGATATTCTAGGCCTCAGCTATCACTTTTAACTTTTCACTGGCAGTAAATGAACGAAGCCGTTTCGACATTGTACCGGGCTGATAACACTATGAAACGCGGAGAAAGAACAATGCCTGCTGTACACGACACAATGGCGACATGAAGTACCGGTAAACAGTCGCATTCCTGAGCATCCGGAACAACGGCCAAGTCATCCCCGCAGTTGCCAAGTCTCCCGCGTGTGCCAGCAACTCGCGCTGTCGCCAAGTTTACCGTTCGCGCCGACCCTCAGAATGGAAATTTTCCATGTACGACGCGCGCCCCACTTTTTGATGTCCAAATTTTGGAAAAATTATGCGCGTGGTACGTGGGTGTTTACGGTAAATTCTGCAGTTTACGACACTAAATCATCATTAATTGGTATGTTTGTACTCTTGCACCCACACATCACTCATTAAAATAATTCCTCAGTTGGTCCGAATTTGACACGCAACAGCATTTTTGTTTCTTTCGGAAATGACTCGTACGTCACAGAACTCTCTTCAATAATTAAAAAAATTTTATGAATTTATTTTTTGCGGGAATTGGCGTAGCCATTTTAGTGCATGCCATTACAAAATTCACTTTGAATAAATTGGAAATTATTTTGTCTCTTTGCATTACTAATATTCTAACGTCACAAAATATTACAACCAGAACAGTACCTTTACGTTACCCGAGTTTGTAAACAAAGCAACCATAGACATGTGTATACCGATAAATGCAATTGTGAGTGCTAGTGTGCGTGCCGCACTGTCACGTGAACTAGAGTAACCTCGTACAAGTTGCGACCAGCCAGTTGTGCTACTACGTGATAGAGTGTGTCTCAGTACAACTTCGTACAAGTTGCGATTAGCAAGTGGCGCTGGCACGTGAACGAAAGCATCTCAGTTCAACTTTGTACAAGTTGCGACAGGCAGTTGGCGCGGTCACGTGAGCGAGTTACAAAAGATCAACAAAATGGTGTCAATAGCCTAGTTCCAGATTGTCAAGTTGTACGCGAGCAGAACAGTTGATCACCTTGCAATTAACGTTGAAGTTTGCCGTAATTTTATACACAAATGTGTGCTTGTCGCTCGTGTTCAGAAAGTAAACAAACTTAAAGAAAAAGTGTAAATAGCAGGAAAGAGACATATTGAATGTTGCAAACAACGGGAATGTTATACATAGAAACAAATTGAGATAAAACGGGACCGACGGTAATTGGTGTAATTAGTGTGAAAACATAAAAAACAGTATTGCAAAAACGGGGTTCTACTGTAAACGAATATTTCCGCGGGTGGTATTAACACAACGTAACTTTTTCTTGGTATGTATACCAATTTTCAAGTTCCATATATCATTTCGTATCGATATTGTAGTTGTAGTTTTTTTGCTTTGTGTACCAGAATTTTCAGTGGTTACCACCAGTTTTGCCAGACCAATGATTACCCCGTAAATGTGTTGTGATGTCTTCAAGTTTCCACAGTGATAAAAAATTACTTGCATACTGTTTGCAAAATGCAATAAATATTAATTAATTTTTAGTTAATAAAGTGGGTTTTAAACAGTTGTGGTATTTTTCCCCCCAAGAACTCGTAGTAGAAATTGAAGGCACGGACTTGGCAACGTAGGATCCACAGTTTGCTTTTGTTCTTGCCATGCTGCATGCTGATACATTTGTTAATCGTTGTCGGTTGTTTATTGTTTACTTGGGGTTGCGCGAATAT
This sequence comes from Medauroidea extradentata, assembly GCA_003012365.1. NCBI lineage: Eukaryota > Metazoa > Arthropoda > Insecta > Phasmatodea > Phasmatidae > Medauroidea > Medauroidea extradentata. The sequence goes on from PNEQ01003411.1 coordinate 5,448, forward strand.
ATTTTTTTCTATGGTTCGTGCGAGTATTATCTTCTGAACAAGTCTGGAGTCAGTGGATTTATATTTATGCCTTTTATCTACCGTACCGCGTAATGGAGGAACACGCCTGAACTTTCGGCTCTTGCAGTGACAAAGGTGTGTTAAAAAGTTACAGTATAACGTGATCTCTTGTGTGTTTATGAGAATGATTTAGTGCATTAAAAATATCTGGAAATGTATATTCAATGAGTGTTATTTCCACAATGTAATTGATTTAGGAAAAATAGTCATGACAGGATGAAGCAGACTATTGGTTAACCGATCCTACTACTATACTATTAAATGAACCGCGAAGTTCTTGGTGATAACCCTAAAACAGTTTTCACAATAGAGCGACGTGACACTTAACATCGAGCGTCAGCCAATCAGAGCCTTGACGTCAGCCCCGAGCATCGGGAACATTGTGCTAGCAGCTGACATTTGATCTGACGCTCATTGCTGGCGACCAATACTGTGCAATGAGTCGGCTCTATATCGACGCGCACACAAAGAAAATTGTGTTACCTTTGTCTCCTGACAACTTGTATCGTCCTCGGGTTGGAGTTAGTTGCACGCGCGTGTTTTCTGTAGCAATGGCAAGTGAAATCAAACGGTCTGCAAACAAAGCTTCAGATTATTCGTGCTTCTTTGCCATGGCGGCCCAGCGTCCACGCTACTCTAGAGGCCCAACGCAGCCATGTTTTGCTTGCAAGATAGCGTTATATAATTTAGCATTCAGATGAGAATTATTTTCTTTCGCTCATACATAAAGAACTTTTTCCTTGTATGAAAATATGTTACGAGAGGTGATGTTTCAAAGTGCGTATACTGTGTCACTGTTTTAACGTGTGTATTAGTTTCACATAAGCAGATGCATAATCAACACCAGGCATCGTCATTCTTCCACGAATGTTAACGTATACGTTAAGGTATAAAGGTGAAACTTTTTTATTGTGTTTATAAGACATTGACTTTACGTCGCTGATAATATAGTACCCCAAAAAAAATTTTGTTTCAAAAAATATAAAAAATGAAATTTTTTATTTTTTTGAAAAACAATAATATTTTGAAATTTTATTGTTTTGTTGTTCAGAGGAGGTAATGGCGTGAACGTATACAATATTTTGTTAAAATCGTTCCAGCGGTTTTCGAGATACAGGATGTTTAGTTTTTTGGGGACTCGCATAGCACGGCATAGGCACACGCACACTGTCGCTAGTACGTACATAGTTGATGGTTGGGGGGGGGGGGAGGAAGGCGGAGAACTGACGATTTATCGGTAATATCGGTTGAGACGAGCATCTGTTATAGCGACAATATCTGCCGTCATTGTCAACTCTCGTCTTAACGAGGTTCCACTGTAGTAGTGCTCACAGGCCGAGCATTGCTCTCTGACGTACGCCTTCATATTTTTCAACAACTTTAACTTTTTAATTTTTGTGATTTTTGACGTTTCTCGAGAGTATATTCGTAAAATTGCTACCTTTGTATAATCCAGAGTTAGTAAAATTGGGGGTCTAGTGTACGAATGGTTCACATAGTGATACTTTGCTTTAGAAGATGTTTAATTGTAAGTGGGATGTACAGTACTTGTTTTAGTGTGTTGAATGCCTGTGTACTGACACCAAGTTATAATAGTAAATAGTAAAGACAGTAGTGTCCCACTGTAATATGCTGTTACAGTTCCTGGATTAGGGCCCATTTTGATGCCCAAAATCTAAATATCACCTAAAATTTTTTTTAAATTCATATTTGATACGAAGTAACTTGTTGTACTAATTAAAGAATAGTTTATTTAAGCAGTTTTTCATGTGATCTTTACTATGAAGCCCATAAAGTATGATGATCATGTCGAGACAAATTGCAAACCTGACGCCTAAACTTGGTCGCAGTATCATTGTCTCGCAATCAATCACTTGCCCGCCGCAGCGTCTGGCGGCACAGTGGCTAGGCGGCTGTTGTGTCACGCGGCCACGTCAAACAAAATACAGTAAATAGTGTCTCGTTATAGCGAAATGTCATGGTTCTGGGTTCGAACTTCACTATAGCCGTGTCTTCGCTATAGCTGAATTTGACCGATTCTGACCCCTAAACCCTAACATTGCATTAAAACTGTCTTTAATCTTATTTAATTACAAAGTAGTACGTTATTTTAAGGAAATGTATGTTTATCTTAAAAGGTAAGTATGCACTGGTTACAATGATATCCAACAAGTATGGGTGCAACTTTTCGCTAATTCAAAATGGGCCAAAAACTCAGCTGCGTCATGTAAGTATAGCTATAAATCGCTGGACCGCCTCAACGATGTCTTGCCCTTGTGGGCGCGTGGCAGAATTGCACGAGCCGCCAGAGTCAACATGATTACACTGCCGGCCGCTGCATACCAATGTTATAAGTTTGACGAGTGTAGCAATTTATTTATTTATTTTAGCATGCATGCTCTGTTGATAATTCTGTGTGCCCTTTCATACTATGGCACGCGCCGAATAACTTGTGCGCATGCCAAACACATAAAAGTCAGCTTGGACGGGTGAATGTAATTGTTAATTTGTCTGTTGGGCAGGTAATGCTAGCGTTATTTGCCAAAAAAAAAAAAAAGCAACGCCAACATTGCTAGCAGCTTTATTTTTGCGCACTAGTCGTGAACTGTGTTTAGCGGCGACACAAAGTTAAGTTTGAAGCCAATTAGTAGTAACAAAAGTGTGCGCACGTTTATGCATTCACTTTGAGTAAGGTCACAAGTTTGTGATTTTATTCCGGCAGTGTGCCGACAGAAAACATGTCTGACCTACGTGAGCGCTACCAAATCTTGATAGACAGTTTGTTGAAAATCAATGCTAAAGCTAGACATGCTCGTTTTCACACATGGCCCACCATCTGGGAATTTTTTTTTTTACTTTTTTATTTTTCTTTCTTCCCCTTCAGCTGTCCAACAGACTCGTTCCAAGACAAAAAAAATGTAACTTACTCTTGTTCCCACGTTATTCCTGATGGTGTGTACGATATTTTAACTATGCAACGGCCAGCCCGCAAGGATTTGTTGCTTCTTGCTCAAGTTTATGGGATGTTTAGTGTGTTAAATTATAATTTATACGGCCGACTGTGTGAGCATGAACGTGAATCAGAACGTCAAATGCATTGGCAGGAGACGGTAACACCAGTGCGTCCTCTCATCTCCCGTCCTTGATTCTTATGTCAAAAAGCTGAAGGTCTACAGAGTAAGATAAGTGCTGTAGCAAGCTAAGCAGAGATAAGTACGAGTAGTTGTGTGGGTGTGTGTGCGAGGGAAAGAGACAGCGCTGTCATATCTTCCAGAGGCATTTCTTCTGTATGTGTGCGCGGTGTGAGTGACTCAGGTATAGCACAGCCGGCGGCAGGTATTCTTAGTGAAGATACAGCATATGTCCGCCGTTATTCAGTCAGAACACGGAGATCTTGTTCCAAATAGCCGTGTCGTCAACTGAGCTGAGTGGAAGATTTTTGGGAGCGCGTGACAACAGTGTGTCTGGCATTGGAGCCTTCTTCTATCTCTCACTCCCCCCCAATAACTTCCCCACTTTATCGTCGTTCCTTCGCATTTCCGAAAATTCCGGGCCTCTAATTATAGCTGAATTCTAATGAATGTATTTTAAATAATCTTTCCTGCTCGCGATGTTAACTGTTTCCATTTTATTCCTTCAACATTTTTAAAAAAAAATTTTCTTTGCTGGCAATGAGAATACTGTTGTAGGTGCATTGTTGTTGTAGCCGATGTAGTTATGTGGCTCGACTGTTCATACATCAAAATCATAATCCGAAGTCGTAATTCAAAATCGTAATCAATAATTAAAATCAGAAACACATGCTGTAATGTATGTAAAACTAAACACGGTTGAAAGCAAAATGATTAATTACGGAAACTTAGCCAACGGTCACCTTGGTTGAAAAGGGGTGGGGGAAATAAAGGGCGCAATTATATTTTTAGAACAACGTGCGCTTGAGTTTGGTGAGGGAAGTGGTGTGTTCAGGCAGAAGTATGACTCACGCAGTCACGCGACAGTGCTTGCTAGCTGTCCCAGCTAGGGGAGGGGTGGCAGCGCGAGGGTTGTATCCGGCTAACTAATACCTACTCACTTCACAAGGTCACGTACATTGCCGCAAGCCTGCTTCACATGGTCACGAATCTCGCTGCAAGCCTGCTTCACACTACTCACCATACATGTTTCTACTCATAAAATTCACATTTTTGATGGAATTTTTTTGCAATTTTTTGACGGTTCCTCAAAAAGACTTTGCTATAACCATGTTTTTGTTATTTCCGTGTTCGCTATGACGGGATTCTACTGTAGTAACAGTAATGTTCAGATTATCTATGTTGCGTATATTTTGAGTGTTGGTAACTTAATTTGAAATTTGAGTTAGTGCAGTTAGATATGTACTCTTGTGAGCACTGCAGTTTAAATTTCCTGTTCTGCCAACTCATGGAAGTTAAAGTTGGCAGCTGTTATTTTGCAGCATCCTGCCAAGACTAAGAAATCTTGGACATCCAGTAGGATGCCAGTATCTTGATGAATATAATGGCGGTGAGAAGAGCTATCGGGCATCCTCAATATTTATCGTTTGTAGATGTTGCGTCAGAGTGAATTTGTTGTATACAGTCCATTTATTAATCACGCAATTACAAGTAGGGTAACAGATATATTCACACACGACTTGCATGCTGACCACAACACATTAGGCTTCTTTTTTTGACGATATTTATTTTGTACTAACGCAACATTTTCATTACGCATTGTGTCAAATGAGACATTTTATTCACAATGAAGTATATATAGAAACACTGCATTTTGTGTATGGAACACGCACAGTTATGATGCGCAGGAAAATGTAATGAATGTGTGATCAAAAGAAGTCTTAGTTGCAGCGTGAAGCCTGCTTGTAAGTCAAGGCAAGAGTGCATTAACACTACACGAGCATGGCAGGCAGGAACCCAACAACATCCTGACATGACGTCACCTCATCTGCATTGACTGCCGTCCCAACCCCCTCCTCTGCCGGCAGCCAACATCTTGTTCAATGACAAGCGCACAGTTACGTTATTTCCCTGGAACTTAAGTTAGCGAGTCTGTGTCACTGCTTTTGGGCTGGAACTAAAGTTTGTGTAGCCCTTGTTGAACACACTGGCATTTCACCTGGGCCTGGCAATACGTAATATAGTTCATGCTGCCACCTTTACACAATATACTACTTTAGAGAAAATACCATAGTGTATATGGTACTCTTTACTGTTACTTCATTATTATTTTACAAGAGGTTCTTATCAATCTGCCAAATTAGCCAAGCAAGGGAAAGACAAAAAAAAATTGTTGTTTGCACTTTCCATCGTCCAAGCTTGTCTGGAAAGAAACCACTACAACTGAACAATTTTTGTAGTAAAGTCAGAAGTTACTTGGTTTACAATGTTCGAGGATATAGTTTAGCAGGGCGTTCACCCGACTGGAAAATTTGGAATGTACGGGATATGTACGGGTATATTTTTCTACATTGCATGTGCAGGATTGTACGGGAAAGTAGTAGTGTACAGGAATTTCATACAATGTCCAAAGACTCCAAGCTCAATGATGTCTGGAAATTTTTCGAAAACTTTATACGCCCTAATCACATTAATACTAATCAGCGAACAGTAAATTACATGGTATGAGGACAACAAAAAGGGTTATATGATATCGTGGTTGTGTGCGGTGCGGGAAAAGTTTGTGTGAATGGGGAAGGGAATTTTGAAGGCTGGCTATCGAATGGTTCATACGAGCTCTGAAGACGTAACGGTACCAGAGTTGCAGTATCCATGAGAATTCTCTTACACTTGCACAGATTTTAACACGGCTTTGGGTGATTGTATGTTGCGCACAACATATTTGGTATGTGGTATTTACATTTTTGTTGCATGATACGAGAAATGAACACGCAATTATTATGTAGTGTCTGGCCTCACTAGCACCTTTATAATGTGGTTTGTTTTAGTGTGTTTTTGGGCCCTAGGCTTATACATTAGGAATTTATATTTATTTTTCTCTGAGACTTAAACCCCAGAAGACGTGTCAGTTTGCATTTAAATGCTGTCAAGACCACAGTTTTGTTGGTTACCATTCAGATACTAATGTGCAAGTGTAAGGTGGGCAATATTATGGCCTACAGTGTGGAGTCGTTGCCCGGCTTTCTGCATAAGAGGAGCTAGCTTTCACCTTGTTGTTCAGTGCGTGTGAAATAGTGCTTCAAGAGTCAGGGATGTAGCTAGGAATTTGAGAGTGTGGGTTACCTGTACAAAAACTGTAATACACTAAAAAAATTTAATTTTTACGTCAAATTCTGTTGACCTGTTACACCCCAATTTTATTTAACAAAAATCTCAACCATGGTTAACTTTCACTGCTACTTCAAGTAAATTCTTCTGTTCTTCTGTGCTGCCCAATGATGAACTGCAGTTTTAATGGCTACTCTTGGACATCTGGACCTTCCAGTGAAATGCATAGCAGGGAATCTAGCGTGAACTCACCCAGTCTGTTTCTTAAGTCAGTTTTTATGAGCTTCATTTGAGACATATCTCTCTCACAGTCAGCTGTGTGTAGTGGAATGACTCTGTAAACTATTTGCCGCCATACTGGAGTGGGTTCATTGTCACTCAACACGGAAGATAGAAAGGTGCTTTGTTGACGCCCGGTGGCACTGTTTATCTCTGAATCATCAAACTTGTTTGTTGTAAACTGCTGTGCACTCCCCATGTCAAGACGGGTTTGAACGTTACACAGCTTATCTACTCCCCCTTTTTTTTTTATAATAAAGAGAAATCTTCTTTCCGTAGATAAAGACAGTGACAGCTAGAGTTACATGATTGTCTCACTGCCGGCAGCTCACTCCCCTTCTCTACATACCTTCCCAAACATCAGCGTGGGAAACAACTTGCAACGCGTTTCCCGGGAAATGTCAATCAATATCCACCCCCACCCCCTTGACGGAAAAATATATTGCAGACATCCAACCAGAAACCCTACCCTTCCCCTAGCCATTAACAGCTCACTTTCACGCTTATATTTATGCCGGTAAAGATAATCTCTATTACCGTTCGCACTGCAGGATTTTTCATTCCCTGCATCTACCCGTGGCAGGTTGTGTGTGTATGTGTGTGTGACTGCAAGCGAAGTGAAAGCAAGACAAAAAAAGAAGCGTTAACAGCACTACACATCAGCCAGGCCAGCTTTGGAAAATAAACATAACTAGGTAACGGGTAAGAACAGCATAAGTGACAGTTTGGACTCGTTCACGGCACCGTTTTTGCATTAACTGGACTCGTGTTATACATACACAATATCTGGGCATGCCATCGTTAAAAGAGCATTAGTACTGAACATAGCCCAGCACAAAGGCTTGTCTTCAAACTTCCCCCTTCCACCTTACTTGTCGTGATGACTCCAGCCAGGCAGCAAAAACTGATAAGTGCGACAAGGAGATAACATTACTCGCCATGTATGCTGGAATTTACGGCCTTTAGATAAAATTAGTGTGGGTCGGCAATTTCCGAGTGAGGGTTTTACCGACCCATGCCGCCCCACGTGGCTACATCCCTGAAGAGTAATATTCCTTTTTATGTTTTTTTTATATTGTCCATACCGTATAAGAATTCCATTATTTGACAGATCATAAAAAAGTAGGGCAATGTAAACAAAACATTATGTATCCTTCCACCACCATGTGCTTTCCAGCTGACAATCAAAACATGTCAACAGTAAAGGTATATTATGATTGCAATAACATTTAAAGTGTGTTGTGATTTTCTTGAGATTATTTTTTAGATCTC
>PNEQ01003411.1:13397-27732 GCA_003012365.1 Medauroidea extradentata
GACATTAATCTTATTAGGGTTAGGTGGGCAATGTTAATGGAATTATTTCAAATTACAGCAATGGATAGCCTAGGCCTGCTCTACAGATATTAAGTTAATACAATTTTTTTAAATTTAACTTTTTCTTGTATATTTTTCTAAATTTGATCAAAACTGTAACATTTAATGGTGTTACCAGAAATAAACAAACATGTATGGGCAACTTATGTTTTCTACCCGACATCTAAAAAGATTAAATAATAGTAGCTTATTTGGTTACTGCAAACTGAAGTTGCAAGAGCCTATTACAGTGCAAGCAAACATATTTAAACTTTAATAATAATTAAAAATAGGCTAATTCATGCAAGAATTATTACAATTATTTTTCGTGTTGCCTTTAATTTGGTTCTGTACTATCAGATCATAAAGCCGTATAGGCCTAGTTTTAGTTTCCAGTTGTAGACTATTAAACAAACTTACCTTTTGTGGTAGGCCTACCTTTGAAATATCAGTGTTAGCCTATTATAGTCATGTGACTATTGTAGGCTATATAGCAAAAATTTGTGCTCTTACAACCTAAACGGAAATAATAAATCAATAAAAAGCGTAAGTAATAAACAAACATGGGTAGGCCTAATTGCCCAGATCAGATTTAAATATTTTGTTGATTAATTAACACATGTCATCAAACCAGTACACTTTAATGACCGGGAAATATATAGACGTACGTTTTCTGGCCGTTTCTTTTGGTAATATGTAGACCTAAATTTTTGCAGCTGACGGTAAGCACAAAATCTCACGTGGACTTTATATTAACCACTTGCTTAAAACAAAAAAAATAAAAACCACTGACATTTTCTTACAAAAAGAATTTATTGAGTCGGCGCCTTGAAAAAGCATGTTTACATAGACGACTACAACAAGAACCGTAGGTGTTTACCCACAAATTCTGTTAAAATAAAAGTTAGATAATATTTTGAAGATTTTATGTAGCACTTTTGTCTGGACGGATTACGTACTTCTTATTTAGCGAATGTTTTTGTAGACATGCCAGCTGAAGTGCCTGTCTTCCAAATCACGTCTTAATATCCCGTTGTCGTTAGCGATTACAAGCAGCGTATTTTAATCCCTGAATTGCTATATATTACAATTACATACATGCACAAAATATGAAAATAACACCGTACAAGAATCTCAAACGAACACGAACACACGAGAAGCTCAACCTGAAACACTCGCAACGCAAATGGCCGCTCTTTGTTTTGGTTGCCGGACGTCATACAATCCCATTGGCGATTACAGGCTGGGTTTTATAATCCACACATTACAATATATTACATATATGCACAGAATAATAAAGTTAACACATTTTAAGAATCTGAAACACACGCTAACACGGTAACGTTTCACACTCGCAAATGGCCGTGCTTTGTTTTGTTTTGGTTACAGGTCGACTGATAATGGTGCAGTTGTTTGTAAATTAGCTATAAAATTGCGCGATTTGAATATAATAAAATAGTTAACTGACTAATGCTGGATACGAAGCCGTGTTATTATATTACGTTTCCTCCAAAATGCGTACATACTTATTTTTCACGTATAATACACACTACTTTCAGCGTCAGCGATGGAAGGTAACCGATTTGTTGATCAGGGCTGCCACTACTACTTCATCAGGTCATACGGTCACGTCCTGTTGTTTTAAATGGTTGCCACGTGTCTGGCACGTGTTAAAAATATTGGTAGCATCGGCTGTCAAAACACGGAATTCTTACATGGGATAGACAAAATATATGTATTTTACTATGTCATTTTCGACCAATGGAAGGTTGCACTTGTGCAACTGCCTCAAACATTCAAGGATGAACTGTTACTACAAGAGATCTCTACCTGTAGCATTAAACCACATGTTTATAGGGGACTTACACTATTTGAAAAAGTAATTTATGTAATTTGAAAATTCTTTATATAGCCTAAATTATGTATGCATTGCAGCCAGGTAACTAGCTTAACATAAGATTTGTTAGAGGAGGTTAAATTTGTAGTTTGTATGAGGGAAAGTGTGCATTTAATCATGTCACTTTACTTCTATGGCTTCAAATAACTTAATTTAATTCAGAGTAAACTTGGAGACCGTTAATTTAAAGGTGAAATCATTTGAATTTAGCATTACTTGTCAGGTGTCATTTTTAATCCTTATTCAATTTGCCAACTTTTATCTCTCTTGAATTTTCTTGGTAATTTTGTGGGCTGAAGTTTTATCCGTGTTATAAGATTTACTTGTAGTTTACAGCCTCGGTCGAGAAACTAGGGGAGCGACAGGCTAGCGCTGGGAGTTGCAGTGACGTACTTTCAAACTGACTGCTCTCAAAGTTAATGTATCATTCCGCCAACAGCGGGAATTTAATTAAATATAAATATCTCTATTTTAAGTGAAATGATTGCTTAACAAAAATAATAACAGATCATTAATCTTTATCAATTTTACTTTGCACAGGTTGTAAAGTGTAATTTTGTTTGTTTTGGCCTTGTTGAATTGAGAGTTCTCGAATGTTTGATAGTGGGGAACTAGTTCCCGCCCGCCATCTTGGTGGCTGGCGAGAATGAGTTTCTCAGCCCAGTCTTCTTACAGTCAGTCTGTTGGTAGGATGTGTTTTGCCGAGTAGAGTAAGGAAAGGACGTGGCACTATGAGTGCGAAGTGGAAGTATCCCGATAGGCATCGCGGTTAATTAACTGTCTTAATTATTATTACTCTCAAACAGTTGTGGTGATTCCGCAAACCGTAGTAACGGTGGTTGCGATGTAGAGATGAGTTGTATTTTTTCTGTAGGTGAACTTAATTTTTTTTTTCTTCCTGCGCCCGAGAACTCTGTCACATCACAGACATTATGTGTTAGTCAATATTTCGGCTGCCACGCACATTTTATCTACAACTGCATTATACTCTTCAATACTTTTTTGGAATTAAAAGTGATGTAACGGCCAGGAACTTCACCTCTTTCATTTCTTTAGGGCTGGAACCCACAAACTTACCCTAGATTTTAAAAGGTGTTCTACCAGCAGGTGTTAGGCCGAGAGCAAATGTGGACGTGCGTTGCACGTAATTTTTCAAATTAATATATAAACTATCAGTGCCATCACAGTATTGGTAGCACTGTAGCATAGCATGCTGAACAAAGATTCTGCACAGACTTCTTAATTTTGTGTTGTTATCGTGCTTACGTTTTCGTTATTGGGGTTTGTTTCCAAAAACAAGTTTTATGATAGCTCCACCTCCAGTCGTTCAGTGTCGGTATCGTTTTGACGTAATTGTGAAACGTTTTGCTATCCAGTATATTTGCGCGTTGCCGCCAACCATTTATGGAATTGGCTTACTATTTCTGTCGAAGTGAAAAGTTGCTAATCGTCTACGTAATGTTTGGTTGAATAATTGTTTTTTAATTGTAGGTCCTGTGCGCCAATTTTCCTACGATGTTGTAGCTTAGATGGATGATGATATTTTGTGTTCGTAGGTAAGTAGGCTATTGTTATAATTATGAAGCATGCACGACGAGGCAAGATAAAATATAATTGCAAGTGGGAGCAAGACTTCCTTTGGTTGAGGCCTGAACCCAACAATTTATATAAAGCCAAATGCAGGGTATGTAACAAAAATGTTGCTATTGATAGTATAAGGAGGAGTGCACTAGTTTCACATAGCAATGAGAACGACCACACTTTGAGAATTAAAATTCAGGCATCAACATCACCACTACTAAGGTATTCATTTCCATCTGCCAACACATTGGTTGGACCTGTTTCTTCTGGCACATATTGAAGGACTGTGTGGAAGTTTGGTCTGATATGGTGATTCTTACAGCATATAGCCTTGTTGTATCCAGGTTGGTTAAATGTAACCTTAAAGGCAAACTAACTGGTTCAAGAAGTGAAAGTGCTTAGACACAAGACAGGATACTGAAAGTTCAAGAATGTTGTAAATATAATTTTTACTATGTACCGTATTTTGAATGGGTTTCTTTTATTAAAATAATTCGAGTGTGAGTGGAAAACTTTAAAATATCAATCCTTTGGCAAATTATTTGTTGAGAACTAGATAATCAAGATATAGTTGGAGTAAAGTGGAGTGGGGAGCTGGTGGAAAGTGAAGGGGATAGTTTCTTTTAATTATCCTAGTAGCCTAGGGGCATGTGAATTAGTTTTCTGTACGTTTAAGAAATATATATTGTTATAAGCAGTTTTGTTTGTTTTCACGAAAATTAAAATGAAAATGTACGGAAAATTTTCTTTGATGTACAGTAAATGTTTTTTGTAAACTTTAATGGACACCCTGGTTTAGTTTTACTAGAGAAATGTTGAAGCGCACACACAGTTTTATCTCTTTTCCTTTGTTTACACAGTTAAACATGTGTGTCGTCTTTTACGGTGATGAGGCACTGGGGACCCGTAGTCAGAACTTTCTTTTCTTCTATGAAATTTTCTACTGCTCTCAAGCCTAGAAGACATCCACATTTATCACTAGTAGTTACTGTCAACAGTGATGATTTATCTTGGATATGGTGTCTCGCCTTCACAAAGCAACGAATGGCAGCACGGGTGGCGGAAGCGTCTGCCGGGCAGGCAGATGATCTAGTATTGTATTTGGTAGCGAGATCCAGTATTCTTTTTGCTCTTATAAACAAACAGTGTTCATAATGCTATGTAGGTTGTTTATTATCACAGTAATCAGAAGTAGTAAACCAGTATTGTAATGAAAACTTATAATAAAAAGTTGTAAATAAAAATGGTAATCAAAAAACATAATTAAAAGCCAGAATCCATAATCACAAAAGGCAAAGTCGTTAGCAATAAACGAAAGCAGAAAGTACAAGTTGAAAGCACGATCACAGTGAATGACTACAGAAATACGGATGGAATCTTGGCACATGTAAGATGACTGTTTTATTTTGAGAGAAACACACATGCTTCGGATGAGTATAAGGTTGTGTTTTCAAGACAGAATGTGTTGGAGCCGCCCCAGTGGCCCAAGGATTAACGGTACTGGGTGATAAGGGGGGTACGCAGCTGGGCATTGTGTAGCTGCCACAGATAACAAAAGAATGCTTCACACAATCGTGAAATTCACCACAAGCCTATTTAACACAGTATCGCCAAAATTGTTTCTTCTAATAAAATGGCATTTTTTATGAAAAATGTTTGCAGTTGCTATTTTGGATTCGACTGTGCAGAAGTTAAATAATACTGCATGCATTTTAAACTTTGAGTCTGTTTGTATTTTATAGTAAAAATGGTTGTGCTTATTTTTTGCTAAGTCAGTGGAGTTTCAGTATTTTTTAACTTGGTGTCCCTGGAAAAATTTAAGGTTTTTAACTCTTAATTGTTGTTTACAAACATAGGTTATTATGTGCCGTATTTACCCGAAAATAAGATGACCCTGAATATAATACGACCCCCAGTTTTTAGTGTGAAAATCTGGGAAACAAACATTTTTACACCAAAGTGAAAATACAATATTTAAAAAATATTGTTAATGTAAGTAACTCGTCAAGGTTTAGAGAAAAAAATTTGAAGCTGTTGAAACATACTAAGGCCTAATTATTGTTTTTTTTATCAATGTAACTAAATGTGAAATTTTTTTGGAATTGTTATATACAACAATGTGGTAGGTCGGGTGGTGATGGTAAGTAATCTTGATTTATCACTAAGATTGACACTGCTTCGACTATTGATGCTGTTGGCATCACTGTCAGCTGTGTCATCTTCACTGCAGTTCATTGCATTGGAGGTGAAACACTTCTTGAAGCGCCTTACAATCGACTCTGGAGTTATTTTCCACCAAGCTGTAGGTATCCAACTTGCTAACTGCTGAATTGATGGTTTCTTTATTTTACCAGTGTAAGTGAGTGCATTGTTGCCAGCAAGTAACCAGTTGCTGTGCTGTTGTCTGAGGTGATCCTTATTGATCACTACATCTAGCATTTTGTCATTCCACCTCCAAGTCTGTGTTCATCTCGCGTATTGTGGTGCCAGATGTCCCCTGAACGCATCAAGCACAAGCTTTCCGCTTTTCTTTAGCAGTGCACCTGGTCGCTGGTTCCACACCAGTCGCAACCACTCTCCCATTAAATTACCTGTTATCCATCCTTTCACGTTGCAACGAATGGTAACATAACGGGGAAATTTTTCTTTTGGAAGAGTATTTCTTTTCAAAATCAAAAACATTGGCAGTTTTCTGCCATCGACCAATACTGCCAACAAGACTGTAACCTGCATCTTTTCATTGCCAGTTCGGATAGTCACCGACTTAAGCACCTTTTCCCTCAACTGGTGTGTTACTGGACGTGTCTAAGTACACAGCAGTTTCATCTGCATTTCCCATTTGGCCACACAAACAATCATGTAACTTGCACAAGGCAATAACGTGACGCTGGAATGTGACAAGTTTCTCTTCAAAGTCTCTTGAGACTCGCTGCGCAAGTGAAGTTCTCCGCCGCAAGGAAAATCCGCAACGTCACATCATTCTCGCACACTAACCATTACTCGCCTTAAAACTCGTTCACGGAATGTTCAGCTCCCGAACAACTTCTTGGGCATTAAGTCGTATGACATGCATTTTTTATTTTCGTAATCCTCTTTATTTACATACGGTTTTAAGCGATGAGACTACAATTTTATGACAAAACCGGCTGTATAAATTATCAACGAATTTCGGTTGAGTGGTTTCATATTATCACATGCTGCTCCTGTGTAAAAACCTCTGTTAAAGATGTAAATTCCAGCAACCAGTGGTAATAGTCCATCATGATTTCACTTGTGAAAATCTTGGGAACCAAACCAGGATTGTCTTCATTGTACCCGCTACACCAACACAGCCCCCGGAAAATAATCTGAGAAAAATTTTACCGACATTTATACAGCAGAGTACTGATTATCTTGTTAATTAACTCACCTCTCCGATTTTCTTTCCGATGTATTTACTTAATTTGAACACTGTTTTCTCTACCTATGGCTTCCAGCTATCGCCATCGCAGATCTTAAACTGAATTATTTTGTATTTGACAACCACATTTTTAGTTTTCTAGGCATGCTTTTTCCTGTAATGTTCCGACCACTTTGGTCTGTCTTACTATTCCATAGCACAATAATTCTAAACATCTGTATTTCAAAAGTTTTGGTTGATTTTGTATGGTTAGGTTCTAAAAAAAAACCGCACTGATAACTCTCCTTGAAATATTAAAACAATATCGAAAAAACATACATCCCCACAAGATATTGACATTTCAAAACAGTTGACATTCACGCTTACATGAACCACACTTGGCTAGCGGAAACCTCTCCAGACATGCGTGGGACAGTGCTGGACCATTCCTGTAAAGTGAGGGGTTTTCAATAACCTGGCCACATTCCTTGCAGATAGACAGAGCTTGCTTGTCATTGTAGGTACTGTTAGATAGATGCGCGTCACGTGGGCAGGCGCGTCGGAGTGAAATTTTAAGTTGGGGGGGGAGGAAGCAGACTCAGGAAAGTTTGAATTTTATGGTACAAAATGGTGCAATTTAGATGTTTCTGAACATAAATATTAGACATAAAGCAGCCATGATCACAATGAAAAAAAAAAGTTTAAATAAAGTTACAAATGTAATACATATACCCCAAACCTTGGGGAGGGGGGACATACTTTGCCACATACACAAATGTGTGAGGGGGCACACGCCCCTGCTGCCCCCGCATCTCCAACGCCACTGCATGTGGTTACTTAGTGCTTCTCCTTCCTCCGTAAAACCATCATCATCCCCCCCCCTCAACTTTACACAACACCCTCCTTTCCTCGACGGTAGGGAACAATCCCCCTTCCCCTCCCTCCGGTAAGGGTCAAAAGAGAAATAGCAAAAACTTCCAACAACGTGTTTTCATTTGTCTCCCATCCCAATCAGGCATTGCTATTTTCCCCACATAGAAGAATCTCTATGAACTTACGAATTTTAAATCATTTTTCCAGTTTCCTCTCCGCCACCTCTTAAATTTCTATGATGCAACCTGCGTCATAACCTCCCCCCCCCCCCCCCCCTTGTGAGCACCATGTTTTACTAATGTGCAGTAAGCATTAATTAAATGTGTTGCTTGAAGTTCTTCATCTGTTCAGACTTTATATTATAATTTTAAAAATTGTGAAAGTCTAACAACGACAGAACATATAAAAAATCATAAAATAAAATATTATTGAATATATGTAAGTGAAGCAGTTCAAAATACAAAGAAAACTTTTTCTTACAAAAACATTTATTTTCATAAACTTAATGAGAGTAAGAGATCATACTTTCATGCTTTATGGAGAATGATATAAATCCGGATACCATACTTGCTTATACAGCATAATCTTACTACCAAGAATACGGAATATTACGATACATTTGTAATTACAAGTGTTTAGTATTGTACAGTCAGTTTGTGTATACAGTTTATTGTAGAAATGTTAAGTAATATTACGAGTGGTGTGTGATGAGCACATTCATAGATAAGAGTTATTCAGAAGCATCAACATACCGTAAAGAATAATGTTAGTTTTTAATATTATTTTTAGTAAACATATTAAATACAAGCTCGTGAGATTCACTGTGTATCTGTGTACCTTGCACAGCGTGAGATATGGCAATGCTATCATGACTTGCTCAGCCTCTAATTTTATGGACGCCATCTTGGTACTGCATGAAAACGAATGTGGTACGTTGAGTGCACAACTTTGCTTGCGTACATCTTTGTTTTATTGTGATAACGAACTGTGTTTGAGAATCAGTATCAAACAGACTATCACTTTTTATTGTGTATGTTATACTTCAAGAAGTTAAGAAGTTAGCCTGCCGGAGTTGTTTCTTGGACACATGAGGTTTTTCCGAGCATGGCAACGCATGCAAGCAAAATTTGTTTGGATCACTTTTTGAACGCTACCCAATGTAACCCGAGTAAGTTCATAAATTTCTTGTGTGGTGTTTGTTACACTTACATGTTTTGATTTCTTCACCATAAGTTTTCATTTTGGCGAAATTTGTGTAGGAATGGATAAATAAACTGTACTCAGTGGGATCATGTACTAAAAACTGTAATTGTTTTAGTTTTGAATCTTTCTTTGAATTCAGTCAAACCTCTTTAATACAAACCTTAAGGGACCAAAATTTTGGCTGTTTGTAATAATGAGGTTTGTATTAACAGGTGTTCACTAAAACCTTAAAAAGTTTCTAAAAATTTAGTCACTCTGTTTACCCCCACAAGTCAAATAATATTTTCACCAAATGACTTCCTTTTACTTGAGAACTTGATATTTCATGGTTTAACGCATAAACAAAATTTTTATTAAACATTAAAGTAATTCTTTCATTTCTTGTCCCATTCCAAGGGGAATAAAAATTGCTTTGTATTAATGAGAATTTTGTATTAACAGGTTTTGTATTAACGAGGTTCCACTGTACTTCACAAAACTTTGCTAGCGTAGGTAATGTGAAACTGCCGCTCCCCTTTAGTTTGTCCATTTGTACCATTTCAACCAATCACAAGTGAGCTAGAAGGGCTGTTAGTTTTAGTTTCCGTCTCGAAAGACTGCCATTTTTGTTGTGTTTACCTTTCATTTTGCTGTGCTGTAATGAGTGAAATTGGTGATTAACTAATGAAGATCATGGAACAAATAAATTAATGAATACAGTATTATGCCTAATAAAAACAGCCTATCATTTTTGACAGTTGGTTTTATAATAGGAGAGATGCTAACCAAGGTAAACTGTACTCTGTACTGTTGCTATTTCCATCCATCTCATGTCAATAAATTAAAAAATTGCATGTTTATGTTAACATTCTGTTATTACGATAACCCGTTACTATGCTATTAAGAACTCTCATAGTAATGGGATGCCACTGTATGTCCACTAAGTTATTTATTGCAATCTACCCTATAAGTTAGCAGGTAGGAATGTCACATACTAAATGTTTGGTTATTGAAGCTGCGTGGTTGGTAATGTAGCAGTTGTTTTTGGCTCGAGGCAGGCCTGACAATAAGAACAGTTGTTAAACATGGAACAGCTGTTTGGCCTGGTGGATGCTTCACATGTTTCTTCCTGCCGTGGCACAGTCGCTGGCGGGGGTAGCTACACAGTGGTTACATATAATATTTCAGAACCCTTACATTCTGCTGTAGCTCTATACTGTACTATCTTATTGGCCTCACTAACACTTCATTTAAATATAAGTCGTACCATCTGCTGTTATCTTGTGCCATTACAGACTACGGAGAAGAGAAGATTAAGAAGAAAGAAGAGAAGAAGGAGGATGTGGCCAAGTCCCAGGAAGAGAAGCGAAGGAACATCAAGTCTCTTATTGACAAGATTCCTACAGACAAGACTGCATTGTTTGGCTATCAGCTTGATTGGGCAGCTGTTGATAACGTGAGTACAACTAACGCTTGCCTACCAACCACTACTGTACTAGGGGTGTGCGAATAGTGCTTTTAGTGTTTACAATAGTTTTACAACTAATATTAATTTTTACGAACAATTTTCGAATATTTTTCGAAGTGTGTTTCTTCAAATTTTGGTATACATTTGCGAGTGCATTATCTTGCATTTACAAGGTGATATAGAAATGCACTTTGCTTTATTAATTTAAGCATAAGAATTAAGCAGTTTTTACTCTGATAACTTTGAACATTCTTAAAGCATATGATATATGTTTTTGTTACGTTGTACCTGTTCTTACAGCAATATACTGTTTATTGTTATTATTGTTGTTGTTGTTGTTGTTGTTATTATTATTATGTTCGTGAGAAATCTCACAATTGTTTTTGTAAACAAGCGCTTATTACAGATGGAACTGTTGATCTAGTTTACTTCTTCCCTACATGTATAAAGATAAAAAAAGTACTTTCCTGTAATATTTTTAGAAGAATTTAACTACAGAAATTTTAAAACTTAATTAATATTTAGTAAATTATTACAATACCGACTACGAAAAATTAGATATTTGTGTGTAGGAAACAATGTAATGTTAATAACTAATATTTCAAACTAATTTTGGTAAAATAACGGGTTAACTTCCTGTGTGTTACACATTTGGAAACATTCGTAGAATAGCTGCACAGAAATTCTGAACATTTTCAAACGGCTAATTAATTAATTAAATAAAAGTATCAGTGTTAAAAAAAGTTTAACCATAGTACACTCACATTAACAACTTCGTTCATGGCCTTGCTTACTTACAAAAATGTTTACAAGGTCAATATATTAGCTATACATAAAGTGCTAGTATAAACCCCCGTAATTTCATTCCAACGAATACCTTGGATCCGCACTTTCGCCACGTTAAATTCGGAATTGCAGCCTACACAAACAACTGAAAATGATTTTTCCCCACGTTTTGGCCATTTTAATTAGTGTTCCCACTCTTTGCGATTTCGGTAATGTTTCACAATATTTTTCGTTTCTTTACTTAAGGAAAATAAGAAATAATAACTTCCCCACAGCAAACATTTTATGCAAACGGCACGGCGTTGAAAGTAAAGGCGGAGTTACAATAATCCGTCGCTTCCGTCAGTCGTCCGTCCATCCGCACTGGTTCGCACGTTGACGGACCGTCAGCAAAGCGAGCGATTTACAACAATCCGTCATCCGTCCGTAGTTATTCCTTCCATATGCAATGCTACCAATGCACAAACAGAAAGCTTCTGTTGGACGTAAAAAAATTCCCCTCAATAGATTACTAGTTTACTTACTTTTACGGATTTATTTATTAGTCGATGGCTGCTAGTACGTGCATCAGCTATTTTTCATCAAACATAAATTTTGCGAGAATAATATTTGGTAATAAAATTATTTGAGTTTTAATTTGAGTAATCATTATATAAATAAAATAATTTGTCTTAGTATTTTAATGTTTTCCGTATGCCAAAATTATTTCAGTCATAATTTAAAGTCATGAATTTGCGGCAATAAGCAAGAAAAAATATAAACCAAAACAAACCTCGCAGCCGTCTTTTAAAATACAACCGTTGAAACGACCGCTGCCATCTTTAGAAGGCTGTTCTTTTATTCGTCGCCCATCAAAAGTTAAAGCTTGCCAAGCTTTCAGCAGACGGACGGATATAAATATTCGAAGCTTCTGATTGGCTGAAGGTCACGTGACTGACAGACGGATGGTCGACTTACGGGCAAGACGGATAATTGTATCTCCGGCTTAAACAAACAGCGATTTTGTCATAGATGTATGCACTGTAACTACGTAGACATCAAACTTTCGCTGCCGCGATCGCGGTGCTCACTGTCTTAGGACAGCGACATGGCTAACACTGACGCAATCTTGTATATATAGAGATGTTCCGTTAGCGCATATCGCTACGCTTGCCAAGTATTTGATGATGAGTACATCTATGGCCACGAATGTGACGCCACACGTGAATATGTAAATATTTAGGTTTAAACATACATGAAATGTGAATTCTTTCCGTTATTTTTATTGTAACCTTTAAATATTTGCGAAAACGTGAAAATCCGTTAAATTATGTTAGGCTCGTGAGTAGAAATAGCATTGTTACCAGCTCATATTATATTAAGAAATTGTTCAAAATTCACTATTCGAAATTGCTAGAATACTTCGAAATTTGGTAATCTAGTATTCGTTTTTTGAATACGAATAGTACAGATTTACTATTAAAAAAATATTCGAAATTTCGAATATTCGCACACCCCTGTACTGTACACAATAGTACACTGACAGATTTTGATTCTTAGCTGAGACATTTTATAATGCTGTATTTGTTTACACATTTCTTAGTCAATAGTTTGTGAAACTATTTAAAAACTGTGGATACCTACCGTCTGCTTGCTCTGTCTATGTAACACAGCTCCCAAGTAGTGTGCGGCGCCTGCTGAGTGTTGTTGTGGTACCTGATCTGAACGGCTAGAATACTCCACGCTGATATTACGTAATTTTAAGTAGTTGTCCAGACATCTGTGATTTAATTCGAACTCTAGAAGTAGTGGTACTGTACAGGACTCATTACATTCTTCTGTTTAGTGAACAAACAGGGATACTTAACACAAATAATATCAGTGACGGTGACTTCTGTAATTGAGTCTGTGTAAATCAGTGAACTGTGAACTGTACCTGTCATGAAGTAATATAACCAGTGAAATATTGTCTTGTAGAGTGTTATGTTAGGATGTGCAACAAATTATTTTTCGAACTGTACATATCCCCAGAAGAGAATTTCACTCTCGAGGAGCTTAAGGATGAGGCCGCTCAGGAGTGCCGCCAACAAGATAATGTTATCTTAGAGCAAGGTAATTATCCGTTCACCGATAAAATGGACAGGAAAAGACATTAGCTGCACTGTGCCAGTCATTTCGCATATATCGGCACACTAGCGCAATGAAACGCTCTTGTTGTTAGTGTCGACTCAAGTCAGGTTCTAAAGACTGTCCAGAAACCTGTACCAGCACTTTTCAGCCAAACGTGGGGGAATGTTCTAGTGGTTAAGAGAATCCACCAGCTAATTGACGAGGCTAGGTCATAACCTCAGCATCTTACCTCCACACTGTCAACTCTTTTAACAAGGTGAGTGGTTTTAGCAGATGTGTGTTGGTTTCTCTCATTTATGCTGCCAACAGGAGGAAGCTGAGGGGTCTTTGATTCTCTCTGGCTCACAGCTATCCTTCACCTACAGGGAACTCATCTCTGCCAAGCTAGCCAGCATAGTCATCCCTGTTGTAAATGTTGTTATACCTGGTTAGGCAAATGATAAGGTTGTACGAGAGGAGTATAGTCTAGCTGGAGACCTTAGCAACAGTGTGCCGGTGTCCCGGTCATACAGTAAAAACTGTACTTCCATCTTTTTTCACATTGAAAATCTGGTTTTCTTTATGACCGCCTTTTGTGACTCCGTATTCTCAAAATTTGACTGAATTCTAACCATAAAAGTCTTGCTGTTAAATATATATATGTACATGTGCGTGCTCGCACTGCAAAAAATTCTTCTTCTTCTGCGATTGCTTTTTTCAGCTTTTTGTGTTTTTGTACTTTGTCATACAACACAGGTTTGGTCAACAAAACATGAAAAATGGCGTAAGTCCACAAAACAAAGCAGA
This sequence comes from Medauroidea extradentata, assembly GCA_003012365.1. Lineage (NCBI taxonomy): Eukaryota > Metazoa > Arthropoda > Insecta > Phasmatodea > Phasmatidae > Medauroidea > Medauroidea extradentata. The sequence continues at coordinate 27,498 of PNEQ01003411.1, forward strand.
GGACCCTACCACAGTTGAATAACAAAACAAAGCAGAGGGCTCTACCACAGTTGAATAACAAAACAAAGCAGAGGACCCTACCATAGTTGAATAACAAAACAAAGCAGAGGATCCTACCACAGTTGAATAACAAAACAAAGCAGAGGGCTCTACCACAGTTGAATAACAAAACAAAGCAGAGGACCCTACCACAGTTGAATAACAAAACAAAGCAGAGGGCCCTACCACAGTTGAA
>PNEQ01003412.1:0-30426 GCA_003012365.1 Medauroidea extradentata
ACCAGTTTGAGTTGGCAGCAGCTCTTCCTCATCATCTGCCAGCGGTTGGCAGCCTTGGGCTTCCGGGAGGAGGCCATCATCTAAGATCAAACATGGCGGTGAGTAGTGCGTTCGGGCAGCCTCACTGTATATCGCTATAAAAATGTGGCATCCGTTACCGTTAATTGTATTAGTTGTATACAGTCCATGAAATAATTGTACGTTAACATGTATTAACTGTGTCAATTGTGTAGAGATATGTCACTGCGGACTTCTGGGCTGTTGTGATTCCTCCACCCGACAACACCCCGGTAGCAGCATAACGCGGCCAGGGGAGTTTTGTAAACACTAAAGTACAAACGAACGGCGGAGCAGCGCAACATCCAGCTACTTGAAATTCCATTACGTCGGGGAAATAATTGCGACTGTTTAACAAGGGGGGAAATCGCAAAGACAGTAGGGATGACTCCGCCTCTGAACGCCATAAGGGGCCAATCAAAAGGCTGGAAAAGGACGCAAGGAATGGGGGCGCGTAGAGTGGTGAGGACTAGCGAGGAAGAGATCGGGAAGTCTCGCTTGAGCGGCGACGGGACCAAGACGTCCTGGGTCGAGACCCACCAGGGACCGAGTGACGTGTACTTCTGCTTTCACTACCACGGTGTAGGCCTGCTGACTGGTGAGCATCAACCCGCTAGTTCGAGAAGTACAGCAATCCTGTTCCCTTATCTCCTGTCTCGTTCCATACCTGTGATCAACATTATACTTCCTAATATTTATTAAAGAGTGTTACCTTCTATTTGTTCTGTTCTGTTTCCCTTTCCTTCCTTCCTAGTCGTATTTACCTTGGTTCTCGACCAGTCAGCGAGAGACGTGAAAAGATAAATTAAAACAGGACGTTTTTCTCATTCTGTTCGTTTGAATCGAGTAATCTGGTCTTCATCGTGTAAAACGGCTTCAATTACGAGCCGGTGTCAGAACCGACAGCAGGATGCAGATTGTGGAATTAATTCTAACCAACCAACATAGGACCACATAGCTACCACGTGTCTGACACGTCTCTACAGCTAAGAGGCGGGTGCGCTGGTGTATGATGTCGACAACTTGTTGGTCTGCAAGGAGTGTAGCGTGGGAGAGACAGGACGGTGACTCATGCGTAATAATTGACTGTAGGAAGCTTAATGAACACGGAACATGCTCTGCGAGCCCATAACCTTACACGTGCAAGGAAGGAGTGAAGGAGGGAATGAGGACTGAACATCCCCTATGAACGTCCAAAATAAATTTGCTTAGTGATGGGAAGACAAATCAAAATATTTTTTTGTAATTTCAGTAAAGTTTTTTTTTACTGGTATATAAAATAATAAGATTTCATATAGAAATAATTTCCCTATTATGACTCCCTCACCAACCCCACGAAGTTATTGATAAATGTTGCGTACTGGCCTGTCAGCTGTTAATATTAGAATACATACACGCGAGTACAAAATTGAAATAAATAAATAAATACATTTTAGTAGTTCACTCAAATTTGATTTTTTGTTTCAGCCATATCGGTAGACTCGTCTGCGGTCTCTGTCGTGCTGCTCTCGGGTTCTGAAGTAGCAACCGCATGGATGTCTCCTCCTCATAATAATAACAATAACAGTAAATATCCTATGAGAATTGTAACCGAGGACCAGGGTATCCTCCGAGCTGCGTATTTACGATTGGGCGTCCATAGGCATCTGCTTGTCCCGCAGAATGGCTTGAGATGTGACGCTGCAGTTGTAATGAGAGGATGTGAGAAGGTATTACGGCCTGATAACAGCGTAGTTCTAAGAGCCGATGAGTATGACGTGAGGAGAAGGGACAACGCAGCATCCATGCCTGAGCCAGAATTCAAACCCAGGATCTCTCATACCGTGAACCGGCGCCTAACTTATAACGCTATGGAGACTGGCCCCTGCAATTTAAAGACGTCGGATTGAGTAGAACATGGAAAACAGGATATCCTAGAGGAAATTCTCCAACCAGCGACATCGTCCGTGCGGCACGATTCCTATATTAGAAAATCCAGAGCCAGACGTCGCCGGTTGTTGAGCTCGGGTCGCCTTGTTGGGAGGCGAGTGCTCCAACCACAGCACCGCCGTTGTTCCAACTCGTGCTCATTCCTTGTTTTCTTCACTGCTTTCCAATCCAGTGATATTTTACCGCTCTTTGAAGTTTCTGCCACATTAGTGCGTCACGACGCACCCATATTCGCCTTCGATGTTTCTTACATGCTAGCGTACTTTCGTCCAGTCACATGGTGTTACTTTACCTTTACTTAAAGAGTTATATGTTGGTTGTTTCATAATTGGAAATAAAATATTTATCACACTGCTAGCCGCAGCTTTTTGTTGCTCCAAATTCCATATTTGCTCGATGGGACAAAGGTCACAATGACAGGATAGTGTCCGAAGAACATAAAATCTTGTCTCTATCAAACTCCGATCCACGGTGTACCCATGCTTGTTTACTTCCACAATTTCTAGCAACTCGTTCTTGGTCAGGTCTTCTGTGGTTGTAACTATAGCATGCATGACCGAACGGCGCCAATATATACACTTTCCGGAAAGCACTGGTGAAAGCTTTGTTTTCTTGCACGGTGTGATGTGTTGCATGGTCGAAAACTGCAGTGCAGCCACGTGATGTATTCGAAATAAGTTCCTTCTGTAACATATCATTAGAGTTCATGCTATTCGTTTCATCGTTGTAATTCTCTGAAGCAGGCTTGGCCTTGGATCAAATATCACTGGCTGATTTTTGCACCGACGCAGTGCAACTTAAGTCACAGTTGGATCTGAATAGACATCCACCTTTATTTGAATGCGCATACGTGAATACAGCAAATATATCTTGCACCGAAGCATTTGATAGGCACCTATTTAGGACAACTTTGTACCTAACACGTGATATCTTGCGCTGCGGTGCGCATTAAATTCCTCTACAGGGCAATAAGATGCAATGCAGGTACAAATTTTTCGTTGCATCCATAAAAAGCGATATTTTATTGATCCCTAGGAATCATAAAATAACAAGGCCGCTTCAATTAAATGTATTTCAACAACAGAATACAGTACAATAGCAAATATATGTTAGTCACACGTTAACAAAGCGAAATTATACTCTCGTTCGGCGTTCAGACTAGCATTCACACAAATTTAACTGTATCAATTTATATCTACTGGCATTAATTACCATCCAAAATCTTTCTTCCCAGAAAACTCGTCAATAAGCAATTCGTTAATCTTCTTAACAATGACAGACGAACTAGCGAACCTTTATTTTTTAAATATAGCAAACTACTATCGTCAGACCGTTCACCTCACACCAAGGCGATCCGGGTTCGATTCTCGGCGGGATCGGTCCCCGGATTTTCGAATGTGGGAATCGGGCCGGGCGATGCCGCTGGTCGGTGGTTTTCTCGGGGATCTCCAGTTTCTCCCGGCCCTTCATTCCGGTGCCGCTCCATGCTCACCTCATGTCATACTTCACCAGCGCTGAAGACCTCGATGTTAAGCGCCGAACAAAATCTCTCTCATAACGGATTAGAAAATATTTTATATTGAATTTTATAATATTTAGTAATATTTTTAAGTTTATTAAAGAAATGTGTGTTCATATTCTTAGAATTTCCAAAAATAATAAATAACACGTCATCATTGTTGAAGAAACAGACGTAAAAGAATTCAGTGGCTTTATAACCAGCTTACAGAAATCTAACTTAATTCTAACCTCAAAATAACGAAATACATGCCATTTGAATTACAGTGGTATGAAACCGTTTTGTATAAAATTCACATTATTCGCCAGAATAGTGTATGAAAAAATAAAGAAAATAATTTATGATAAGATAATAAGGTACTAGAATGAAATAAACTTTACTGACAGCGCAGATAAGAGTACCAGATTGAAACATGAGCAGTATTACGAGTCAACAGAGGGGGAAATGCTAGTAAATCTTGTTGTAGTAATGCTCGTCAGAAAACATTTCTTCTGAATTAAAGGCAATGCAACTCTGGCGTCGTGCATTTGTACATTATATTTATAAATTTCTCTGTGGCTGGGAATCTCCCCATATCGACATCTGAACTTTCAAACTTTCAATCACAGGAAGTTGAATTCTGTGCTAACAGAGCCACCATTTCTTATCCGAATGGGGAAAACCGGAAGATGAAACTTCCGCGCCTCTTCGATATCACGACCCAACTTTTTTTATTAAATTTTTTACCCATTCGCTTCATCGCATGGAAAAAGAGTACTGTTTGTTTACGGCACGCAATTCTTCAAAGAAATAGCTTAGAATTTAAAAGACTCTTTTAAATTTGATGAAGCTCTTTCTGAAGTTTTGTTTGTTGTTATGGGAGATTGGGATAAGCACAGTAACAAGTACGCAAGAATTTTCCGTTGCTCTGTAACTAAACTTATCTTATCTTATGACTAGTCTGTGAGTTGTTTCTCTTCCTAGGTCTTGGAGAATGGCATGCTACAACGCAATTGTAAGTATGTATTTGCGATGCGCTGTAGTTTTAGTCTCCGTACTCAAAAACATTTTTTTTTACTTAATTCGATGGAGAATTTTTCGTGAGAAGTACACCCATTCACTTCACATAAAAACGTGCATTATTTTGTCACCACAACAAGCCAGTAAAAATATTGTATAATACCAAGTACGGTAGCACATTAAATAATATTATCAGCTTGGGCTTTAGGGTAGGAAATTGTATACGTTACTAGAATTTATTTTCCCCTACGTACTTATCAGAAAACGGATTAGACAGACAAACACCTTAAGATTATTCATGATATATTAGACAAATGCATAGGTAACACACTTCCCTCAGAGAATTATTAAGGAAAAAATCGTCCCAAAACTATTCTGGTTAGTTTGTTTGTCATTGCCTATCTTTTATGGCACTGGTCTTCATTTCTAATGTTAATGTCATATTTTTTCGAAAACAGTTCACCTGAAAATTTTTCAAAATTCTACTTTCTGCAACCTGTAACATTCTGCATAGTAAATAATGCCATCAAATCGCTTATAACGTCCTATTAAACAAATATCATGTAAATAAGAGCGGATACCTCAGTTTTCCTCATGAAAGTTGTTGATGCTATAATTTTATGTAACCTGTCTGCTATACAGAACTCTGGATTTGGCCCTGAGTCTCATTTAAATTACTTTGCTACATTTTTAATTAAAAGCCATTATCATTTTAGTTTTGGCGACCACTAGCTCTATAAGTAAAATTGGTATTTATATGTTCTTAGAATATTTTGGTCTTTGGTCGGTAGTACCTACACTCATGCTGTGCTGGAGCCCCTTGAGGGCGCAGGAATAACTCAAGTGTTTTAATAATAATAAATAATAATATTGTCTTTATTTGGCGCAGTTAAGACATACTTGCCTTCTCTTACACTGAGCCTAGTCGTAATAATGGTGAAGCCAGCGTAAAAAGTGGGGAAAGACTGGAGAGAGCGTTCGTTCAGTTCGTACGTGTGTTAGTTCTTCGGCTGCACTAATCTCGAGGATCTGCGGTGGCCGAATGGGGCCGACCCCCCGTGGATCAGTTGGTTGAGCGGCCAGCTTTTGTGCGGGGGAGTTTTGGGTTCGATTCCCAGGTCGGGCTGAGTGTAAAAATTTGTGTTTGTCCATTTGGTCTCAAAAATTATCACTATACAAATTGTCTCACGAAAAGTACTGGGGTCACTCAAATTAAGTCACATTCAAGGGGGGGAATGGTTGATGCAGTGATGATGCGGAAACTTCCGCATCGCCACTACACCAAACATTTTTAATAAATAAAAAAAAATAAAACTAAAAAAATGGTCAGACCATTTGCCTCCCACCAAGGTGATCCGGGTTCGATTCCCGGCGGGGTCGGTTCCCGGATTTTTACAAGTGGGAATCGTGCCGGGTGATGGCATTTGTCAGCGGGTTTTCTCGAGTGTCTCCCCCCACCCTTTCATTCCGGTGTTGCTCTATACTCATCTCATGTCACCCCTCACCAGAGTTAAATACCTCGATGTTAAGCTGTATCACTCACTCACTGCATTAACAGTACAGAATATATCAATAGAGTATTTTCCGTTCAGGTTAATACAGAAAATCGTATTTCGTTCCGTTGTCACGGACTACGCTAAGACATGTATTAAAATCGCATTGAATATTTTGTTGTATTTAAAGAATACACATTGAATTTGAAATACAAACTTGCTAATGTTAAATTTTTTTTTATACAAAAGAACTGCTCAGTGCGACTTTCATCCATGTCTTGACGTAGTACACGACGCTATTCTTCAGTGTATTTTTTTTTTTCATTTCGTTATGTCATTTGGTTTTCCTTTCTAGTATAAAAGCGTTTAACGCAAATTTGGACTTTTCACGTGCCATTATACAATAACTACAAAAATCAAAAAATGTTCATTACAGTAGAAAATAGTCACAATTTAGGTCTACCAAACAAATCACATCTCTTACAAATAAAAACATTACTAAATTAATTAAAATTTTCAATTAACTCACTTAGTTCTGTTCATCTTGTTTGCCGTCGAAAAACGTAGTCGGGAAATATTAAAATTTAAAATTACAAAATCACTTTTACGCCATTCTATGATAAGTACTACCAGTATTTTTTGGTAGATACTCGTTAAAAGCTCATTTGAAAGTTGGCCAGAAGTTGGTTGCTATACGACGTTCGTCTTGTTGGTTTTTTTTTTTACTTTAAACTGTTTCTGCGGGTGTTTGGTCGTCTATTGTTGCGGTGTGCAAGTTCTGGATACTATGATACTAGATAATGAAAAAATTGCAAGCCTTATTGTCCGGGTAGCACGTCGTCGCTGTCCTCTCGGGGCGGACCGATACTGATGTCGATTTGTCGGTATGGCTCTTAAGGAATACGGTCGCGCGCACGGAGCCCCGACAACTAATTAGAATATTACATGTCGTGCAATCACTGTCTCTCTCCACTTACTACCCAGAGGTGTCTCGGCCCGACGTACTTTGTGACTCGGCGAACTCTTAATGGCGTACCGTCGCTCAAAACAACGTCGATGATGGCGCCTCGGCCCACAATACTCTGCGTCTCGACGCCTAGCTTCGACGCCTAGCTTCGACGCCTGACGGTGGCACTCTGCCCTACCGTCGCCGCGACTCGCCAACGACCCTCTCCGGCTTGTAAACGTCCGTCCCGGACCGACGCCGACTCGCTTCTCCCCTCTGATTTGCGCCAAAAACCCCCGTCACTTGGCCATCAAGCTCCGGTCCGTTTTGGGCCAATCAGGAGTCAGCTTACACCCGATGGCCCCGCCTCTCGAGGACAACAATTCTGGCTAGAACCGTATTTATTATATCATTTCTTAATTTCTCGTCGCTATTTACATTCAGTTACATAAAATGGTTCATTTACTTGTTCACATTTATGATTACTTAATTACTACATATCTATAACACAGTAACAACTAGCAAAGCCATTCGCTGGACCCCTCCTCTCGTGACCAGCTAGGAAGGTGTTTCAAGCCGGGGTGGGGTGAGGCCCCAAGACACACTCTGCACCTGCTCGTCCCTCACTCGTCTTCACAAAGACAAAATATATACAATACCTTATTTTTAGCATAAAACTTGGTGTAGTATAGGTATTTTAATAAGAACTATTGCAATGTGATCGTGATAGAATCACGAAGAGAATGAATGGTCGCAAGACATAGTTATTATTGCACATTAATTTATGATGGTTGACACTGATAACTATTAAATGTACCAAATCTGGGTGGCGACCATATGGACCTGTCACAATACCCTCGGAGGTATTTTATGACCTGAAACGTAGTTGAAAGGGCTCAAAAGATCTCAAGCCGCCGACAAATACATCTCATCCCTACATTTTCCTTAAAACTATGTACAAATTATTGTGAAAGTTATTTAACAAGAGAAAATACTAATACATTGATGAAATTACAACATTGGTGTCCTTTTCCTAATACTAATCCCGTGTCTCTCTTCTTAGCCTTATTTGCCTTCTCGAACTTTTTTTTACTTTGCCGTGGATGGTTATTTCTATTTACAAGATTAGGTCAGTTCGGGGCTGTCTGACGCCATTTTGTGGGTGGGGTTGAACTGGTCGGAGAGCCTACATCTGAAACAAACCTCTTAAACTTGTGACTAAATGGCTCCTATTGTCCACTAATGGCCGGACGGGCTTCCTTGTGGCAGTACCCAAGACTGCAATAACTAACTCCACCCCGTACTCCTCTGCTGTCAGGGTCCGAGCCGAACTTCTCCTACCACCTGGTGTGCGCTCTGCTTGCTGTCCTATACAAAAGACCCTTGACACGGCTGACAAGTGACGGTCAGTTCCTACAGACATCTGTGCTACAGGCTCGCCTCGGCGTCATCTTCTGCTCTCAAAACGTAACTTTAGAGAAGAAAATACAATGTTACAACTATGCTCTGTTCTGCCTATCCTACATTACATTACTGTACACCCTGGCTGAAAACACTGAAAATACAAAATAAAACTGTACACATCTGGTTCCTGATTATCTTACACCTGCCAAACCTGTGTCTATAGGCTCGTAGGCGCTTATTCCTACTCTACGAGACCTGTCCGCGTTCGATGCCAGGCTGATCCGAAACTGGTTGTCGTACCAATTAACTTTTTCTGGACACCTTGGATAGACGTAGCTATGATTGTCGCGATGCGCGCCCGTCTCGCCTTGCCGCCTTGGCGACAATCTTCCGTGCGCACCGCCGCTGGTCCCTGCGTGCGTGTCTCTGCTCGACCTCGTGCGGTGCGCTCGCCTACAGTTGACTCTACCTGTGTGTCGCTGTCTCGTTTCGTGCGCATACTCTCTGCTAATGTTACACCTGCTATGCCTGCCATCTTTCCCACGTGCCCTGAAGGTGCTACATCGTCGATCAAACACTTCTCCATCACGGATAACTGTGCCCCTGTGTCGACGATTGCCTCAACAGAGAGATTGCCTATTTGTATACTAAGGGGCGGAGACATCTTAGGTACAAGCCACGATGTGTCCGATGTTATCTCTGTGTGTTTCGGCTTTGTTACTTCATCGATATCTATTTCTAGTTCACACCCATGTACTCTCGTATTAACCTCGCTAACATGTCGGCGCTGTTCCGGAAGTGGGAGATATTCACCCGGGGCCTTCAAAAGTTTTCCTGATTGGAGGGTGGGTTGTTTGTATGGCAGCTCTCATGGTATTCTTTCATTTCCCTGCCCCGGAATTCCCGCTGGGGCGTGTCGAATCTGTGACCTCTAGTCATCCTTTCTCTAGACGTTTCGCTTCTCCACGGTTTAAAATCCGGTTTAGGGTGAGTGTATTCCCTTGGACAGCGTGCTCGACCGACCGAGGGGTACTCGAATTTCTCCGCAATTTGAATAAGAGCCTCGCAATCACTGACCCCTGCTGTGATAGCTGCGTCACGTAAATATTGAGGCAAATGTCTGATTAGGTAGTGCACTAATCTCTCTTGTGAAAATGGCGTGTCAAGAAACTCGTATTCCTCAACCAACTCCCTTAAGTAGTCCACTATAATGACTCCATTGTCGGGCTGGTAATGACCTTGAAATATTTCCTGGATCAGCTTATCCTGTTCGAGTGTGTTCCACTAACGCCTCATGAGTGCTTCACGACACTGCGCATATCCGTCCCATTTCTCCGACATCCGCTGCCCCCATATTTCTGCCGAGTCGATGAGTCGTGAGAGAAATAACTCTACCCTAAGTATCTCGGGTACACACGCATTGCGCAAGTATTTGTCCATGCGCTTAATGAATCGTACCGGGTGGGCGTGCGTTGACCTACCTGAGAATGGAACCACTACTTTGTCGATGTTGGGAATAGCTGCCGTCTGTACGTATTCGCTGCCTGTCACCATACCTTGCGTGAATGTGCTGGCTTGCCACGTCTCTAATACAGCTACACGCTGCCCTAACATGTTAACTTCCTCGGATGTTTTCCTAGTTTCGCCTTGAACGCGCCCTAACTGTACTGTAGTCTCATTAACCTGTGATACTACTCTCGCGTTCTGTTCGTCAACTTGTTCGCGCAATACCTGATCGTTCTCTATACAGGCTGTTACATGGCGGTCGATTTTACTTTCTACGTGGCCTACCTCTGTGGTTAATGTAGCAAACCTCTTTTCACCCTGTCTCTCTAAGCATCCTGAATTGCCTGTAATTTATCATCAACCTTGCTGATGTACTCTCTCATCGCATCTCTAATTTCTGCCCTTGTTTCGCGCCTTGATTGCTCGATTTGCCCCTGTATTTTTCCTATCTGCTCGCGCGTCTGCTCTGATTGTCGCTCTAACATTGCCTGCATTTGCAACATGAAACACTGAAGTTGTGACTCACCTTGCGGGTTATCCTGTACCACCTGTGGACTATCTCTGCTACCCTGACCTACGTTACTTCCGTCTCTCGTCTCGGAGCTACACGCCACATCACCTGACAATGCTGTACCTTTGTCTGTCAATGCCATATTATTGTCCCCCATACACAAACTCCTTAAGGATACCTCATCCTCAGCTGACCAACTATTCTGCTACTCCATACCTACCAAGGCAAGTCAACCAGTTCTCCTTAAATAAATGGTGTCAGGCGACCCTTACTGTAAAAAAAAAAATTAAAAAATTGATGACCATCAGGCGTTTCGTGACTCGACGTACAGCTGATTATCGTGCACTTACACACACTCGAAGCGGAGGCCGTCAATATGTGGTGTACCGGTGTTGGTTCTGAAAATTTGAAGGTAATAATGGATGTCTCATCTCACCCATCTGTAGATGTTGCCTAGGTGCTGTAGCTGGAGGCGTTGACCCTCGCGCCGCCGAGCTCCGGAGACAGGAGTCCGCAGTTCGATGCCCAGTCCAGGCACCAAGCACCTTGCCGTCGCTGTGTAGCCTCTGCCGCGTCGTCTCTCGTAGCTGGTGTCGTGATGTCCCGTTGTTCCTCTGCGCTACCGTACTCGTCGTGGTGTGTCTCTCGTGGTTCGTCCCGCGATCGACTCCAGTCCGTAGCACCCGCGGTTCGACAGAGTTCTACTTTAGTCCCCGTTTCGGCGGTGTTCAAACAACAGTTCAGAACAGCGGTATCGTGTGCGAATGTCTTACGTTCCTGTTGCCGAACTGTCCGTCTTCGATTCCCGTCACTCGCGGTTTTGAACGAGTCTTATCTCAGGCGTGCAGTTCGTCGAGTCCTGAGTTAGCGCGCCATTATTACGACGTTCGCCTTGTTTTTTTTTTATTGAAACTGTTTCTGCAGGTGTTTGGTCGTCTATTGTTGCGGTGTGCAAGTTCTGGATACTATGATACTAGATAATGAAAAAGTTGCAAGTATTTTTGTCCGGGTAGCACGTCGTCGCTGTCCTCTCGGGGCGGACCGATACTGATGTCCATTTGTCGGTATGGCTCTTAAGGAATACGGTCGCGCGCACGGAGCCCCGACAACTAATTAGAATATCAAATGCCTTGCAATCACTGTCTCTCTCCAATTAGTAACCAGAGGTGTCACGGCCTGACGTACTTTGTGACTCGGCGAACTCTTAATGGCGTCCCAACGCTCAAACCAACGTCGCTGATGGCGCCTCGGCCCACAGTACTCCGCGTCTCAACGCCTAGCTTCGACGCCTGACGGTGGCACTCTGCCCTACCGTCGCCGCGACTCGCCGACGACCCTCTCCGGCTTGACAACGTCCGTCCCGGACCGACGCCGGCTCGCATTTCCCCCCTGATTTGCGCCAAAACTCCCCGTCACTTGGCCAGCAAACTCCGGTTCGTTTTGGGCCAATCAGGTTTATGGCGTTGTTAAAAACACCAAAGTACAGAATACAGGTTGTTGTTACATTGTACGTTTTAGGGACACATTCTTTACAATCTAGAGAAACAATATATGTTACATGGACATAGGTCCGAAAACTCACTGTTTCTGCGCTAAAGTTGGCACTACATGATGTGTTGTTCATAGTATGGGCTAGATCATGTTGCTGTGCAACGTCATTACAGAAGTGCTTTATACATTGTACATTACTCCGCTATGTAATTGACCCATAAACAGTGGGAATAATTGTGAAAATAGATAGAAACATGTGAAAATGTATCGTCGTACCACACTATTGAGAACTGTAGTGTAGAAACGGCGTGTTTTCGAACCTATGTCCATACAACATTTTATATTTTGCTAGATGTGAGGGTTGTTAGCACAAAATATGGACACGCAAATTGACAACACCCTATCCAACATTACGTAGGTAAAGCCTAAGTTGGGCGTTTATTTCTAAATTTACGATTTGTATAGTTTCTGTCTTTTATCTCAAAGAATGCTGTACCAAATATCTGTTTTATGCCCTTTCATCTTCTCGAGTATATATATTTTTACATTTATGTAACTTGCGTTTCTTACTGTTTAACGGAATTATTTATAATTTTTTTGAGATATAGAGACTCATTTGAAAATATGAATTAGTTATATTTACATATTTAATCTTTATATACACAATGAATGTCTGTTTCTTGCTGAACAGTTTCATCCAATTTCGATGAAACTGTGGTGAGTTGTGCGTGTGTCCGCAAAGGATTCTGCCACAAAAATTGTGAAATGGAATGGGCAAAACGCTGTACAGTGGCAGAACGGGGTACCTAAAAATGTAATATGCATTGCAATGCATGCCGGGACAGCAAGTAACCTGTAAACTTACCACTGGCAATGCACAATACTATCAACCAATTGCGATACATTTCGAATGTGTTATTCTTTGTATCCGCTTCCATTTAAGCGTCTCTAAAATAATTTGTTGTATAAAAAAATGTATTTTGTAATCAAATAAACAAAGACTAATTTTTTTTTTTTTTTTTTGTTTTACAAAATGTTGTAGTTTCCTGGCCATTTGTAGCATGATATTGTTCCGGTTTGAAGAGTGATTACAGTGTAATGGACATTTATCCGACTTTACGAAGGTAAAATTAGGCTTATAAAATCACCTTCCTATATTGGTGGCTGTGTGTATGGTTGTATGTGTGTCTCCTAAAAACTTTTGATCTAGTGTATAAAATTTCATCGAACTTGGTACACTCATAGTACTAAGAAACCTTACTTGAATTTTAAGCCATTCGCAGTAATTCGAAAATGACGACCAATTTAACATATTTCGATCTCACGAAATATTTAAGGAATCGTACTTTATAATTTCATTAAACTTGGTACACATAAACGAAATAGAACTGTGACTTGACTTTAGTGTATTTAGTTCATGTTGAGTACATAGTTTCAAAATGGAGCTCATTTTTATATATTTTTTATTATGTCATAGCTGACGAAATATATATTCGAACTTCATCAAACTTGGTATACCTATACCACATCTTGACTGTTGGGTATTTCGTTCGTACTGTGTTTATATTTCCAAAACGGTGGCCATGTTTATGTTGTGAGCATATTATGATATGCATCTAAGAAAATATCGTTCGGAAGTTGATTAAACTTGGTACACACACCAAGCTGACTTGACTTGTGTGTTTCGTTTATCTCGTGCTTTTTATTCTCAAACGGTGGCAATTTATTTTTTCTATTTTTTAGCATAGTATAACATGTCAAGAAATATTTTTTACACTGTTATCAAACATGGTACACATTACTACACACCAAGTTGGCTTGACTTTTGTGTATTTCGGTGTTATATTGTTCGTATTTGTATAATAGCTACCTAGCTCATATTTAAAGCATGATATTACATATTTTAGGAAATGTTTTCCCAAATTTCATTAAACTTAGAACTAATTAGTAAGTTGACTTGACTTTTGTGTAACTTTTTTATCCTTTGATCATATTTTCAAAACTGTGCTTTTTTTTTAGCATAATCGTATATAGGCCTACCTAAGAAAATATTTTTCCCGCATTTCGCCTAACGTGGTACACATATACTACTTACTAAAGTTGACCAATTTTTTTCTGTATTTTGCTCATCATATGTTCATATTTTCATAATTACGGTCATGTTTATATTTTTAGTCTAGTATATCATCACAGGGAATAATTTTCCGATGTTGTTATTCTTGTTACATATAAAATGCTTGACAAGTAGACCTGAATTATGTGTTTTCCGTTCTCTCTGTCATAATTTAAAAACGACTTTAATTTCCAATGTTAAGTATTGTTAATTTTTCTTAATTACATCAAACTGGGCACACATAATCATATTACTTTGTAAGTTCACTTGACTTTCGTGTATTTTGTTTATCCTGTAAACATATTCTCGACAGTGTGGCTATTTTAATATTTTAAGCATATGACATATCTATGGAAATATTTTTCGTATTTGATAATGTTAATTTACTTCGACTTATTAGTAAGCTGACTCAACTATTATGTATCTTCTTCTTTTCGTGTACACAGTTTCAAATTGATTTGCATCTGAATAGAAAATTTTCTCAAATTTTCACCCGAACCAGTATATACATATAACTCATTAAGTTAATTTGTGATTTTTATTCATACCTCTTATTTCAAAATGGAGACTTATTGAACATAATTTTAATATACTAGATATTTAAGGAAAAATTTTTCAGAACTACTTCACACCCGGTACACATACAGTACTTAGCAAGGTTACTTGGCTTTCATGTTTAATCCATGTCCTGTTTGAATTTTCTAAATGTCGGCCATTTAAACACATTACGTTTATCTAAGGAACAATTTTCAGAATTTCATTCAATTCTGTACTAATATAGTACTAGACCTGATGACCTTACAGAAAGCTCGATTGATGAGGTATACGGCATCGACGGACGAGCACGCCCCCACCGGCACTCGACCCCTGAGCCCCGGAGGAGAGCTGAACTGTTGTTGACAGGATGAGTGTTGGCGGGCGACAGACCTCGTTTGCTTGGTTATAAGAAGTTATATTGACGTGCATGTCCTCATTATTGTGGCACTCTGAAGGGAGTGAGGTGAATTGCTGTCTTCCATGGTTTCCCAACGCTGGCCTAAATGCAGTCTGGACCTCTCGCTATCCGGCCTGCTTGGCCATGTCATAAAAATACGTTTTCACCCCCTCTTCTCACTATACTTTTGAATAAATGCTTTACAGGTCTAACTTTTCATATTGCAACGTTACATTGTTTTTATTATCCACGAGGAAGTTAAGTAAATATTTACTATATAAATTATCTCAAATCATTCGTTGAAAATAGACTGTGGTGGAAGGAAAAAAATTCTTCGGCAGTTCTTAAAATATGAGACCATTTGAACAAGTACTTTATAGAATTTCCTCTGTACTTGGCACAGTATTTTCCTCTTATCTACTTTCTTCTAGTGTTCGCACATCGGAAGCTCCGCAACCTCTGACTTCAACCATCACTGCCTACCTCCTAGCAGCAAGGTCTCTCCAGAAATGCTTTATAACTTATTCCTTGTAAATTTTACAAAGTTTTCTAGACTGTACGTGTTACGTTCTTTTAAATCGCATATATATTTTTATAATAGCTGCCTGTAGTAGAAATCTGAGGCTGTAGATATGACCAACCTGCCAAGTAGGGTCGTTTGTTAAGTTTCCTGACGGCAGCGGATGTCCTTGGTTCTGTCCTCCAGGTTGACCAATCAGTGAAATTCACTGCCGTTGGGAGACCTCTAAAACCTATCCTTCTTGAAAGGGTTGGCACATCATAGGCCGAGCCCTATTTTTCGTATAGACAGCTATGGTTTAGTACTTGATTAGGTGAAGTCGAAGCAAATATGAATGAAAAAGACAATTCGAATGATCATTTTCTGTAACTTTTCTTACAGATATTTTGCCTGAGTGAATTCTTTGTCAAGCACAGGAGCTTACGCTGACATTTCGTGCATTTGATTACGGCGCAAAGATACACCTTAGCTTAATGTTTGCTCGTAAAGTTGGCAAATGTGTAATTTTGAAACTCTTTTAAGTTTTCATACACCGACATGAAAACTTGAAGTTTGTGACTAGGATATTCATCACAATATTGTTTTCCCTACATTCGTTAATATTTTTCAAGGACGCACATTATGTTACTATTCTGTCCTACGAGTGATGCCTGTTAACCAGTTCTGCAGATGACAGAATGGAACAGCTTATTCATGGTTCGTGTACTGTAGGCCATGTCATTGTCAGATTTAATAACTGTCTCAGACGTGTTTCGATCATATTCTCTGCTTCCACCTACCACTTCCACAAGAAGATAGGGCGCTGTCAGACTCTGATGGAGCACATCTCCTGCCAGGCGGAACCAGGAAATTGCCACAGTGTTGAGACGACGGTATCAGCTCTTTCACGGGAAGGAGGGGGACAAAATATACTTTTTTTCATCTTCTCGCGAGTGTTTCTAGCGATAACTTCCCACGTGGAGAGGGGGATCTCTAAGACCGAGTACCACCTTGGAAGGTTTCATGGAAGGTTCACACCAGTGGCGAAGAGTTGACGTGTTCCACGGGCAGGGATTCTTAGAAATGACTATACGCAACTCTGAGATGTCTGAGTAACCATTCGACCAGTAGAGACTTGCACATTTTATAGCCACTGACGGACAAAAGTAAAGGAATGAATTCACCAGTAGTACGACTTTGTTCTTATTGTAATACTTAACTGGCCGTGTCGTAAAGTCAACTTAATACCGTGTGACCAGAGTGGGTAGTCGGATCTAATACCTTTGAAATACATCCACACTGAGACGCTGCTATACACTAATACCACTTTATCTACCACAGCACATTTGTTTGAATATAAGCCACAGCACAGTAATGTGTAATATTTTGTAAAGTTACAAATAATTTCTCTGTAGTTTTGCAAATTTTTGTAAATGTAAAAAAATTATTTTAAAATTAATTATTGGTAAAGTTACTAGGATGTTCTGTGTAAAAAGACACAAAGAAAAATTTGTAGTCTACAAAAGTCATAGGTACGCCAGAAATCACACAATCACGTCCTCAGGAAAGCACTTTTCTGGAATAAAGTGAATATCCATATTTTTATTTCATGCTTCAAAATTAAAGAAGTTATATATTTGAATGGTAGGCCTACGTTAAAAATAAACTAATAAAATAAGATAAAGCACATGTAAGTTGAGGTGGTCATGGGGTAAAAGTGTAGTACATATTTAGGCGCGAGGAGGCAGGTTTGAATCCGGGTTTCTCATTAGATATTTTTTCTACCAAAAAGTACATGTTAAATTTTTTGTTCAAAAGTTATTTTATCAACATGCTGAGTGTCGTAATTAAAGTAAAACAAGTACTTAAAATGTAAGTTTCTCTCATTATATCTGCAATTACAAGTTTGTGCCTTATAATTTTACAAACACGTACGTTCTATTACTTACAAAAACACGTACGTTGTATTATTTACACGAACGACCATTGTTGTTCTAGAAGAAATTTCTGTGGCAAGTGGGTTTCCAAAATTTTTTCTTGTAAAAGTACAAAAAAGAATTTTATAGCGTTACTTTGCACAATGGATATTTTTGTTTCAAGTGTTAATTTAAAATATAATTTAATTTCCTCTGTAAACATTTTTTAAGCATAAAGCTTATCCAGTTACCCTACAAATCATATTACATTGAAATATTTTTATGGCGAAACTATTTACGTTTACATTAATGTACACTCTGAAAAAAATTATTTTTGCGGCGAAGTTATAATTACAGTCGCAAGTCTAACACGGCGGGCAGAGTGGATAATTCTTTGGAAGGTTTAGTTGACTGCTGCCTATTTTATGTAAGGTTTGTTATAGAGGATTCGCGATCAAGTGAGCAATTTTCAAGCCCCGGTTTTATTTTAGTATTAGCCTTTATTTAATTTCAATATAACATCCTAAACAATAATCAAGATATATAGAAAGTACTGTACTCAAAAGTTAACCCATGAGGTCACAATAAACTGAAGTTAGGAAAAATGTTAGATTAAAAATGGATGATGTTACCGCGAATAGCATATAATCGGTCGTGTGTAATATCCAATGAAGGATTCGCTACAAGGTTGGAATGTTAACCTGTCACAATGACGTTGAAGCACCTCTAGTGTAGATATGTCATAAGTTTATCATGTTTGTAGAGAAAAGCAATAGAAAACTATGTTTGTTGATGCAGTGAAATAATTCTGCAAAAATCTGTTAAACGTTAATTTAACGAAAATATTTTATTTAAGCTTAAAATTAATTACAATGTATATTTCTTCGATATTTTCTATCATAATTATGCCTGCAGTGTTTAGAAGCAAAAGTTTTAAAAAAGGGTTTTTGTATGTTCTTGTGCTGTAACATTAAATGTTATTCCAGGTGAACCTGCATTAATTACTGCATAGAGGCTATCAGGTCTCGTGGAAGCTTCTAGCAAGCTTTATACAAGACATGTATTGTAGCACACGGTCTTAAGTTTGGCGTCGACAGTTCCTTTGAAGAGGTCACAAAAGCCGCTTCAGACTGCGCTCCTGGCGAGGAAGGCAAATACAACTGTGTACAGGGAGGTTTTATTGCAGTTGAAGAAGGCATCCACAAGTAACTTCACAATTCGCGGAACTTGCTTCTTGGCCGAACTGAACGCTGTAAGAAGAAGTAAATCTACCTCACAAATGTTGATCAATATCCCTTCCTCCATAGCAAGTACGTTTTCTCTTATATATAATGCAAAATTCTTGCAAAGTGACTGAAAATTTGCCTTCACTGTGTTGATAATTTCCTATATTGGAGGGAAATCTTATTTTCCTTTCCATAAAATGGTAAATTACGCACTGTACAGTAAGATTTAAATATATGTTTCTTACTTCACGAACACGCAAGAGAAAATTTTCGTACGACATGCCCGAATATTCTGCCTGCCTCGTCGGTCCCAGAATTTTCGCATGTGGGAATCGTGCCGGACGATGCCGGTGGTCGGTGGGTTTTCTCGGGGATTTCCCCTTTCCCCCTCCCCTATCATTTCGGCGCTGTTCCATACTCACCTCATGTCACCTCTCACCAGCTCTAAAGATCTCGATGTTGAGCGCTGACCAAAATTTCTCACTCACACATTCTGCCTGCCTCTTAAGCTATAAATGGAAAGGGCGACGCACGATATAGAGATTTCAGTTACCAAGAAACTTCGAAGCTACATAGATATGCGTAATGTGACCATTGTGTCAAACGTTAGTGGCGCGAATCCCACTACAGCCATAACATTGCGGAAGTTTAATAAATGATTGGGTTCAGTATAATATAAAAATTACATTAAAAATTTAATAAAAATAATTTCGGACGTATGATAAGTCCAAATGTTTTAGCAATAAATAATTTTTCCAAATATTTGTCACGTAAATTTACTGCAGACATGGGTTGGTTTTAAATTCTTTCCCTACACCCAGAAGAATTTCACATCCAATTTTTATTTATTTTTTATTTTTAGTGAAGCTTTTGAGTACACTACAACAACTCGCTGTGACCAAAAAAAATAACAATTAAAATATAAATTTGATTTATTTTTGGCGGTAGTTAGTTTCTTCCTACAACAATATCAATAAGAGGAAATTATATGTTCGGTATACGTCATAATCTTCCCTGTAGAAGAAATACGTGAAATGAGTAATCCATAAAATTACTACTTTATTGTCAATGTTGTTTTCTGCGATCATGGCTTTTGGCCCTTACAAACATCTCGATGTTAGCATTAACTATCAACAGCCTAGGGGAAACCGAAAATATGGCTAGTTGCTGCAGACGACATCGGCCTGAGGAACCAACGAGAGAAGTGATTAAATATTGAACGGAAACGAGAAATCGGATACCAAATTGCAATGCCGTGTGAACAAAAGGCAGTCAAAATTCAAGTTATGACATCAAGATGACCGACGGAGCTCTGACAAATGTTTGTGTGTGTAAAGGTTTATATATACATTGTTACGTTTTAATTTTTAAGGACTTTTCCATTCTTTCGAAATTTTTAGGAATTTTTGTAGTACAGGTACTTTTAATTTTTATTGCAAAAGTTTGGAATCTCTAGAATGTGGCTGGAAACTCTACTATTTCTAGATGCACTTAGTAGGTAAAGGCAGAGAAATTTCGAAGTATCAAAGATGAATTCGGGTGATATTTAGAGTAATTTTGTTAAATGTTTAGGAAAATTTTGGTAACTAGAAAAATTTTAGTAGCAATAAGAGACGTTTTTGTGTAATTCTAGTAAAAAATCCGAAATTTGTATTAAAAAAAAAGCAAAATTCCAAAAGGTGGCCGCTTTCTAGGGTGCATGGTACTAAGTTTCTTATCCAGTATCTTGATTCTTAAAAGTAAGAATGCTCTACTACAAAGTAGATTCTAGGAAAAATTATAAGTACACCAGTCGTAATTGTAGAATGTCTAACTGTAGTCCTACCATAGTGAACCAATTCCAAATAATTTCGAAATTTTATTATAAATTTTTCGTATGGGTTTTTTAAGAATACTAGAAGAGAAGATAATTTTACAGAAATGTCTCGTTTATTATTATAAAAAAAACTTATGAAAAGTGAACTGAAAACGTTATCTAAGAAAACCGAAATACACCTCAATTTAAAAATTAACGCTGTTCGTTGTTCGCGTATTAAATCCCAGTTAATTGTTTTCAAAATTTAATATGTAACCGAAGTCATGTGTAAAGGAGGGTACGACTAAAAAAACTGGCTTTCCATTTCTTTAAATCTGCACAATAAGAGAAGAAACAGAAGGTTGTATTCTTCCTACCTAAATTATGCATGGAAACTCAGCACTTTCAGTACGGTACAGGTTAAAACAAGTAAATATTGTAACTGTAATGAAACGTCATATTACAACACTCCTCTCTTCAGTACACGTTTGCCACAAAATAATTTTTTTATACAAGCGAATTACCGTTCATTGCCTCATTTATCACAAATTCTCCAGAAATATAAACCTGCAAACTTGAAATTTGGCACGTATATGTGTACGTTCCTTCCGGTACGTAGGTTTCATCTGGCGAAAGTCATATTCCCAATAGAGTTGGGAGGAAGGTTGTTGAAAATTAGAACTTTCCATTTTTTAACAGTAAATCTTATTGATTTTAAACTTGCTTCCGCTAATAACGGATGTAGAAGCCATTAAGTAGGTAAGTAATGTAACGTAGGTAAAAAGCGTGTTAACGAATGCAATAAATATAAACAATTAGTAGATAAAGCTCAAACAATTACTACAGCATGAATTCTTTTCATATTATTTTCACTTCGATATTGACATTTTTTTTAAGTGTCAATAAAAATGTAATATGATTCGGGGTGAATACCAATAATACTTAGTTTCCAGTAGTTCGAGATTTATATTGTCTTTAGTTGACTTTAATAACAACGTTATGTCTATTGGAGCTGTATTTTAAACAAGCAAATGTTAAAAAAGTATGCGTTTAAGTTTTATTTATTTAAACTACAGACATCAAAATATTAATTTAAATACGACTTATTCATTAAGAATATTACTGAAATGAATTTGCTTCAGTAATCAAAGAACTTTTTTTTACTTATATTCATAGGTTTATATATAGACCTACTCTTATTATTTTCTTATTTTTTATTTAGTCTTTGAAAAATCCAATTTTTAATTAATAGTTTCATCGTTCAAGTATAAATGTTTTAGACAGGGGACTGTATATTCCATTTATAATTGTAACTACTTTTGGAGATGGCAAATGTCTGTATTTACCTGTGTCTTACCTGCTGCACGGCGGTTTACCAATGGCTGTTCGAATAAGAAACAGCATTGGCCATCGTGCATCCAACAACTGAGAAAGGTTCCAGCGTTTTAATCAGAACGTGTCCGGAACTAATTATTAAACCAACGTTTGTACTACACAGAAATGTGTAAAAGTTACATACATGGAGTATGTGTGAAGATATAACGTTGTCGGAGATCTTACATTCATAGTGTATCATGATTGCTATCTTATAGTGTCTTAAGTTGAAGATTTGCAGTGAGTTAAAAAATTCAGCTTACTGATTATATCAATGAGGGTCACTCGGTGTTTTATTTCCACAGGTATTTGAACCAATAAATAGTGATACTGTTAAATCATATGGGCGTATTATCATCAACGATCACATAATATTGTTACCACATGGTTTCAGCTTCAATCCTATTGATAACACTTTTTTTATTTAGTTCAGATAGAAATAATCGTGCGTTATCACTGAATCAACTAGAAAGATGAAAAAAAAAAGCAGAGAATATTTCACAGGTTTGGTTGGGGATAAACAACTAAGGGTAATTTCTTTAAAATACGCTAAGAGCCTTACAGAAGTTAACGGAAGTGCTCTTCACCATTATAATACGAATCACTTAGAACTTCATAGAAGAGCTGTTAAAATATTTAGTCGAAGTGATCCTGAAGTAAACAGAGAGGCTTTTAAGAAATTGTGTCTTAAAGGCTCACGTTAGTAAGGAGGCTACTGTATATTATAATATAAGATTGCTAATTCCATTATTGACTCAGATTTATAAAGATTTTTCTTGTAGTTACTTTGAACATTGTCAGTTTTTCAAACAAGATATTTGTAGTTAACGGATTGATGAACTAATTTTTAAGTAACAGAGAGAAACTCAAGGGATGTTCTGCACTTATGAACCCGGTCCCTAGTCTTTACACAGCCTCCCAGTTCATTGGCATCCTATAACTGAAAATTTTATTTATTATTTTCGTAAGTTCAATGGGCGCTTTCAAATGATGTCTATTAGAACTATTAAGGTTAATGAGAGCGATATTCGAAGTGCAGGGAGAGTCTACGTACAATAGAAAACCTAATGCCTGGACTTCATCAGCAGCCTTCGATTCTTCAAATATACTTTGTTGGTGATGGTGAACGAGAAACAGAATTGGTCTTACAATTGTAAAATCTGTTTCATGAATGTAAGTTGTATTTTGGATTTTAAAGCTTCTAGTGATTCAGTTCCAAAATGTCAGAAAGTGTTACAAGTAGTTATTCTCATAAAAGTATATTTGGAAACCATAAAATTCGTTTGATACTAAAGAAACGACCGTTATTTTTGTCGGACAGAAATTTGAAAACCGAGTTATCGATCTCTAAAGCAGACGCAATAGATTGGTACGAAATCAGTGAGACACACAGGTCCAATTACAGATTACAATATTATTTGTTGCTCTGTAGTGGAGAAAATTCCTACTACAGCAATGTGTTCAAGTGCGATCCGAAGACTATTTCAAAGCTCCTCCATATAAGACAGAGTCTGCTTCAGAGTTGTACTGTTACATGGTTATGTACCTCAGTAGTAAAAATACTATACATTGTTGTTTCACAGACTTATAAGTCAATGCTTAGTTCATGTGTACGCAAAAATTTAGACTGAAATATTTAACAGGATTTGTAACAAAAAATGGAGAAGTAGAAAAATTCATTTATCGTAAGGACGCGACAACAAGAACTGACAGTCATCAAAGCTCGGCAAAGTGATGGGACGGCCGTCTGTAACTTTTCGGAGAAAGCTAAAATCTCACGATAGACGTGATTTAGCAGAGAGGGTTTTTCACTTGAAAATTTAACAAATGATACAACTATCAACGAAGAGCTTTGTAATTGGTGCTAAGTTAATCCCGACCAAGACTCAGCCCTTAATTAAATTATCAAAACAAATATTCTTCACTGCCCATATGAATCTTTCAATAGAAGTGCGCCATGTGTGTTGTGTGGCACTCGCACAAAAAATACCCGACATATTTTTTAAAAATCTCAAAACGAAGGGGATTGCTATCCAGAACACCGTATATGGTGTCTGGCAGGCGGTAAAGAATCAATATGAATTAAAGGTGTTGATGTTGATAATCGCTGGGATGTTCCATACAAAACCGTCCTGTCCCGCACTTTCTAGGGTCATACAAATTTATAATACTGCAACGCATTGAAATCAATAAAATACATCTGCAAGTATGTCAATACGGTATCAGACATTGTAGCATTTATTGTTGAATATCTCGACGAGATGACGAAGTACGAGGTATGACTTGGTTACCCTATTCACGAAAGGTTTCCTCCTGTTATGCACCTTGCTACACATCTCGAAAACAGTCGAAGAGATTATTTTACAAGGAATTACGGGAATAACATCGTTGATAGTATCAATAACTAGGGACAGGAAAAATTCGCGAATTCAATTACTTGCATGCTTGAATCAACTATCCTATTATTACTCAAGCCCCGACAATTTGTCAGATAGCTGCTACTCGGCGGAACAGCAGACAATGAATAAATATACGTATCTTTAGTATGTATAGTACAATGGATTCTTGCTTGCAGATCATTTGATTCGCGGAATTTTCCTGTCCCTATCAATAAAACTGCGAAAACGACACTAATGGAATATTTTTAAATGTTCAATGTCGGTGGGTTCACAAAAACTGTTTTATACTGCGAAGTTCCAGTTTACAATGTTTGGAAAAGTAACCAGTTTCGCAGGGATAAACAGAGTTAGGCCATCCCCGGTTATTTGGGAATAAATGTTAATCAAACTTACGGTAGAGTTTACACGATACAATGCTGAATGCTTTTAAGTACGATTTATATTATTCAATACCCGCCAACGTTTCAAGCAGCTTACAAAGTTTGTAGCTTGCAGGAAGTTGAGGATCACTGTGACTGAACTGTTGAAAATTACTCTATTTTATAATTTCACCCTAAAATATGTGAGCTCTTTGCCATCATGTTTGTTGTTTGTAAAGTTCAAAATCCAATAATATTGTGACCATGGTCGTAGAAGAATAGGTCTGGACAATCACCTGGAAACTTGACCCCCTTGTTGTTTGGCTGTAGTTCACCAAGTTACCGAGAATATTGTGTTTTACTGGTGCTTCCGTTATGACGGTCGGACTCAAACTCCGCCCTCTTCCGTTCCACAAAGATAAACAATTTATCAAAACGTATTTTTTATCTATTTATGAAATACTTCCTTCGCTCACAAATTTAAGAAAAGGCTCCAGCAATCTTTCTTTACTTTATAAATTTAACAATGGAAAATAGTGGGCGGAGTTTGAGTTCGACCGCTCGGATTACAGCGCCAAAAAGTATGACATTCTCGGTAACTTGACGAACTACAGTCAAACAACAAGGGGGTCAAGCAAAATACATTGGTAGATAGGCGAGTGTCCAGACCTGTTCTTCTACGACCGTGATTGTGACTATAGACTATAGACAACCAACTACTCATCAATGCTTTCTCTATGGGTATAGCGGTTGGTTGTTATTCGAAAGAGGTTTATAATATCGGCCCTCAAGGTGTTAAATATGAAATCGTAAACTTTGCTATGAAGGTACGAGATGTGTATTATTCTGTGGAGCTTTCTTATTCACTCAATCCACCCGGTACAACACTCGTGACATTTACCTCAATATTGGCACACTGAACATACTATTGCGAAGTTTAACCCTACAATGCTGTGTACTGGCATCAGGTTTCAAGTGAAAACTCTACATACGCAATTGAAGTCACGATTTTCACTTGAAAACATTAATAAGAGAAAGTATACATTCCAAGAATTCCTCTGGTTCCATCTAACTACCACATTGAATTCAAATGTCTGCAATATCCTGTTACAATTTGCCAAGCCATGACTATCAATGAGGTACAAGGACAGTGTTTGAAGATTACTAACATGGGTTTAAGAAGTGCTTTTCTCATGGTCAGTTTTATATGGTATGTTCAAGAATTAGTTCACCTGATACCTGATCATCATCAAGGCAGAGGTAAAACCAAGATTGTTATTTGCAGATACGTTTTGAGCATTTTGTTTCACATTTTAAGTGTTTATTAATTAATCGAATTGAACCAGAAAATTAAAAAAAAAAATGTTTTGATATTTTATTTTTATTTCTACTACGAGAACATTAAATGTGTATTTCGAAAATTTTACGACGTTAATGACTTACTAATGAAAGTTATGTTATTAATTAAAATACAACTTAAATATTTTGCAGTAAGCGAAGCGTGCCGATAACAAATAGTAATTTGTGATACTCTGATTGTTGTAATTCGTGTTAGTGTGTAAAATTACACATTTATTTTAAATATTGCTTCTCCAGGAGAAAAAATTAATCAGCAATACTGTTGGATACTCTCTTCTCCCATTTTTGCTCCTATATTTCTGTGAAATATTTATTATATTAACATATTGAAATAATATATGCATATAATATGTGTGTTTGTGGTTAATAAGACTGAGGATTGTGTGCCATTTACTATTTTGCAGTTTGTAACTATGAAAAATTAACAATAGTTAATCATGTATACTATTTGATAATTGGTATTTTATGCCAAAACTAAATTCTAAGCGATAGTATTGTCACTAATGTTGGTAAATTAAATTTCACTGCAAATCACTAGCGATTTGTTGCATATAAATCGTAGCCACGAAATCTATAGACGTGCTTAGATTTATCATTATTGGTTAGCAACATTTTATTCATTGTGATATGTAAATTTTTTTTATCATAACCAGAAATATATATGTATATAAGATATTCTATAGAAGTAAAACAATTGAATGCAAAATAAAATATGTTATATTATGTAAATGTGCACTTATGACCTATCATATATATATATATATATAACTATGCTAGAACATACAGTTCTAAGTACACATTATATGTGTAAATTTATTGTTTTGAGATGCACTTTGCGAGACTCTTACCAATAACACTAGCAGAGCTCAGCAGCTATTCCAGCAAACCTCCCTGCTTCCAGAACACTACACATCAAGTGAGTGAGCTAATGGTACGCTAATATCAGAGAACGCAACAACATAATCTGTCTCGTTAAGGCACTGTCTGGTTAGAGAAACTCCACTTGTCCGAAGCCTATAGGCACCTCGCGGACAGCAGTAACTATGATCCAGGTATGCGCATAAGATACATATTAGCCTTTATATTCGTACTTTCTGTTGTCAGTTCGCCTCTATATACTGTCATCGACGATCCAATCATTTTAATACGTATTAATAAAATTAAAGTAAGATACGTGTCTCACTGCTTTTTCGCATTTCTATTAACAATTTTTCAATATTTAAAAAATTATGTGAAAATATCCCTTTTGTTTGTTTTAACCATCATTAAATAAAGATTTGATATCCATTTACAATCGAACGCATAAAATTTAAGCTTTGCTTGCATGTATTACTCATAGCAGATAATATTTACTTTAATTGAACATCCTCTTTGTACACTAGATTAGCATATCAGTTTTAAATAGTTCGAATGACCAAGCTGCTAGTTGAACTAACTCTGCAGCAGGATAAGTATTTATAACTGTCCACGTGAAAAGCATTCGTAAGTTTGTCCCTGTCACTAACAGCGATTCCGCCTGGAGGCTTATGTTCGAGATTTCAGTCGCGTGCGAGTTTGAAACCGAGTGTTTTTTTTTTTTGCTTGTAGGGTAAAATACTGAGTAACTGAAAAATAAAACAATCTACATGACCTGAAAAAGACCACTTGGCTTACGACTCGCATGCGACAGAAAACTGGAGCGTATGCCCCCTGGGTCTTATAATAGTCACAGCAGAGTTGATGTTGTGGAGTCCTTACAAACTCTTAAATGTAAGAGGGCATTCGAATGAAATACGTAGTTTACTTGGTATGAAGACTGATTTCCCCCCGAGCACAACTATTGTTGATGGTTCCCTCAATAACGCATGGTTTTTCAAAACCTTCACTAGAAGTTAAGTGCCGTTAGGCTGTTATTTCGGGATATGTTATCGCAGAAATGTAAACGTATTTAGTGCCCCAACCTTGAGGTAAGTGAGGTGTTATATGTGGGCTGATGCTGTCGAGAAACTTGTGGATAGTGTACTTACTGCATAGTTCATTTATACCACTTTTGAACGACTACATCCAAATTGCACTAATTTCATCTGAATTGCAGTTTATGTGTATCAGAATTGCACATTTGCACAACCTTAAACGGAAATTGAGCCAATAACCTCTGGAACAATGAACCGAAACTACAAACAGTTGCGCCACATAACGTCGAAATTATTCATAAAAATTTATTTAAAAAAAAAAATATTAATTTTCCTAGGCTCAAAGAATGTGTACAATACGTCTCGATATAACTGCAGATGAAACTCCTGTTCAATTTATTTCTCGCTGGTCGTATTTGTTTCCGCATCGTCTGCCTTGAAAGTCTAAAAACTTTTTCTTCTTCTTAGTAATTAAGTCATCTTATAAAATGAAAAACTTGCATTAGTTTTTTTAGGTACTTACATAAACATAATTCTGACACGAACAACACTTCAATATCTATACTTGTTATGATGAGTATCGTCGGCTGGTAGAATACAAATTTGTATGCCTTTTCACCCCTATAGGTGTCGAATTTCGAAAATCTTAATTTAACATCTTACTTTTTTGGAAAAGTAATCAAGTGAAGTGATACTAACGACAATATCCCTTTCAGTCAAATCAAAATCGATTATTTATTAAAAATAACTTATAACACATGTACAGTACTGAGAAATCAAATTTTGTTAAAAATTTAAAATCTTAAAGACCTTATTGCGGCCATTTATCTCATCATCATCCTAAAGCAAAAATAAACAGAATATCTCGATGGGATCGATATTTATTTGAGATTTACCTAAAATACACATCAGTTCTTTTCACCTCCTAGGAGACTTAATTCGAAAAAAAAAACTTTAATAAAATTTTAGACTACTTTATTGATGTCTATTGAATGTGAAAAACACGATCAGAATCCGCTGGGTTCAAAGCATATAGATGATAATTTGCAAAAAACACATTTCATCACTTTTCACCCCTTTTCATCTCCTCAGGTGAGACATTTTGAAAATTTCTGGAAACACTTTTCAGGTACTTAAGTATGCATTAGTGTTAAACAAAAATCACGTCGCTATATAAAATATCAATGGGGTCATATATATATATATATATATATATATATATATATATATAGTGAATCGAAAACACATTTTACCCATTTTTACCACTCTGGGGCCGAATTAGAAAAAAATTTTAATGGTATTTTTGGACATTTATGTAAGCATCAATATAAAGCAAAGAGCACTTCGATATCTCGATTGTTTCGGTAGGTATGGCGGAATAATTGGAAACACATTTTCGTATTTACACCAACTAAACTACCAAATTTCGAAATGTCTTAGTCATTTACATAAGCAACAAATTGAAATGAAAATCACATTATCCAATTGTGTTCCAAATATATAGACGATACATAATAACATAATTTCCCCCTTTTTTCTGCTCGGGGTTCAAACGTCAAAAAATTCTAAAACTTATCTTTGAACAAGCAATATTCATTATATCTACCGAACCTATAGATATCAATAATCAATTGAAATCAAATTTAAGATCTTTTCACTCCTTTTATGGTTTAATTTCTAAAATCTCTTAAATTATCTTATATGCTTCTTTACGGCTCACCCATCTAAGTAAAACTCACGACGATAGGCCGTCTGGTTCGAGCAATGTAGACGAATCTTATAAAACACACTTCACCTTATAGGCTAAAATTGAATAATCCATTTTTAGTTCTCGCCGAAGACCTAAAAGAACCCACACCAAATTTTTAACATTTCTAGGTCCAGCTGTTGGGCTGCAGTTTGATATGTCAGTCAGTCAGTGTTCCCTTTTATACATATAGATAAAAACTCATCTCTATGTGTAAAAGAGAACTCTTGACTGACACATTAAACTACAGTCCAAACCGCTAGACCTAGAAATGTGAAAAATTTTGTGTGCGTTCCTTTTAGATCGTAGGCGAGCTCTAAGAAGGTTTTTTTTCGACTTTTTTAGGGAGGGAAAGGGGATGAAATATATTTTCCGAAGAAACGTCGGTAGAGCTTAAATCAGACGGTTTATCATCGTGATTTTTACTTTGATAGGTAGGACACACATAACGGCACAAATACAAAATAAATTGTCTTTTCCTCAGCACAAATTCTTTTATGGGTCATCTTTTACTGTAATAGCCACTAGAATTTGGAATGATCTTCCGCAGTCAGCTAGAGATGCTTTAACTAATCAATAATTTAAATCCATAATAACAGAATACGTGATTCTCAATTAATTCTTCCCTTTTCTTCCATCCGTATTGTGTAGTGCTAATTCAATAGTTACACGAGTGTATAACAGTAACTAAACAAGTACCGGTAAACATTTTTTTTAAGCTTGCAACTTTGAAATACTTCAATAATTAGCAGGTAAATTTGGTTATAAGGGCTCTTTAGAGGTATATAGGTGTGAATGTTGACGACATTGACACTGTATGTGTGCCGATATATATATATATATATATATATATATATATATATATATATATATATATATATATATATATATATATATATATATATATATATATATATATATATATATATATATATATATATATATATATATATATATA